>DF358253.1:598-26150 GCA_000787875.1 Solanum virginianum
CGGGTACATTGAGGGGAATAATTTTCTTAAGGACACACTGTGCATTCAGTGGGCTCGATTTCTGTTCTTAAATTATTTTCATACACTGTTCTTATTTTTGATAATACAGATTAATAACATATTTAAGCATGTAAACATTTTGGAATTAATCAATTAGAGACGTCAAATAAGCGAATTAAACTGAATTACAATATGTCAAAATGATCTGAGCTAACAAATGCGCAAATCATTAGCCGACTCAAACTTGATCGGATTACGATGTTCTGAACTAATTTTGCCACAACTTAAATAGAAGTAAGGACAAGAAGTATGAGATTCAAAAAAGCAAACATAAATTGATAAAGTCTTACACAATAAATAATGTCAGCCATTACGTGAATTGTGCCTTTTTCCAGAATGATAGCATCATTACTACAAAGAGCTGCTCAATTATAATTTAGGGAAAGTCACGATATATACAAGTTAATCAAACTAGTTTATCAACATGATCGAATAAGTATAACATTTCGTATAAGTAATTTTAATGTTTATACGATGATTTTGTACATTTTTTAAAACTAGGTATTAGCCAAAGTATTGTGATTCGTAATTATAAAAAAAGAAAAAAGACACTTCCCGGTAACGACATTTAATTTGTTGTATCATAATAACGTTCCTTCAAACACAGACACAGCCAATATTTATGTTACACACCGCCTTTGAGTTTCTTATTTTTATATTTCTTTTTCCAAATCCCTTGTCTCCTTTTTTTTTAATTTATTTTTTCTATTCATTGTACTTTCTATTAAAATGTCTATCATCAATTCTTGGTATTAAATGAATAGTTAATAAAAAAATTAATAAGTTATACCCAAGTCAAACCACTAACTGTTACGGAATGCATGAATTTTGCAAGACATAGCCAGATATATAAATCTCATTATTAATAATTAGTCATATAAAAATAAAGCATTAGATTCAATGTTGTGTTTTGGGACGAGTATGTTGTTGTTATTATCAGATTCAACGTTGCGACTTGTATTAAACAATTTTTTTTAGCTACACAACCTAGAATTAATTAAAGTTTGTGTTCACCACCTAATTCATTTATGGAGCATTTTTTAGGTTAACAAGTGGCTATGTGAGACAAAGTATTTTCTGGACTAATTTTGCAAATGGTTAGCATAGGTGCAACGTCTCAAGTATACTGTGGATGACGAATTTGGGCCCGGTTAAATGGGCCTGGAATATGTGAGGCCCGACAAGAAAGCAGGACAGATAAAAGCCTCACGTGTGGGTGGGGTTTAAGAAGAAAGTGTTTGTAAGGATTAGTCAAATTCAGCAATCTGTTTTTCCTATTTGCATTTAAGGTGGGATGGGGCCACACCTGCTGATGTTAACTGTCTTGTTCACGGCAGACACGTGTGATGGTGACATCCGAAATACGAGTGCGAGACAGGTTCCTGCAAACACGCTTTTATTCAATCATCTGCTATTCACATTCCAATTCTAGCTAATTTATTATAGGAAAAACATCCCATACTATAAGAAAGATTTTTATTTTCAGACCCGAGATAATCACATGTTAAATTGTGTGAGGATCTGAAATATGTACCCCAGATCATCACGTCTGGCCTCCACATGTTGAGGAGGTAGGTTAATTAGTAGAAGATACACTATTACGTACAAAAGATTTTAAATTGTATGTTAGAATGGAAAGGATCTAAACTATTTCATCACATCAAAATGCAAAATCGAAAGATCTAACTGAACTATCTTATCACGATTTTCAAGTTTCGCTTGTTTTACTAAATCAGAGTGCAAAATAGAAAATAATGTAGAAAAGGCAAAGAGGATCACAACACAAAGTGTTTCCAACTGGTTTTGTTGAAATGGTGTAGGTGTGCCGTCGCTCTTGCAACTTTTGTATATGGCAACTCATAATGTGACATTTCACGTGATTTTGCGTCCAAAAATAAAGAAATTTCTTATATATATCTTTATTGACTTCCTTATAAATTATTTAATTTAGCTCTTCGTTAATTAATATAGCGCGATTATTTAGTACGGCGTGCTATTATTCTGCATGCTTCCTCGATGGTCCATATATTATTTCATCTCCTACTTCACTTCATTTGCTTATAATACTCTTCAATTTTGCAATATATTTTTAAAAAACTATGCTTTCAAATTTGGCCATGAAGATATGAACTGGCTGATGTGTATGCAGATCGATCTTACTCTTCCATTGTATTTCTGTTTTACGTATTATTCATTGTTGAGACAGTTAAAATGGTCACTAATTTTATGTTATTTTTTTTTAATTTTTAGGGAACATACATTTTTTGCTGTGATAAATGAAATGTAGTGATTCAGTTATTTGGATTATGAACCCTGTCAATATCAAAATTCAACCTTCATATTGAATATGTGTATTTAATTGAAGTAATAGTCCAAATCATGGATCCAACTAATTGGCAACTTCAAGTTAAAGTGCAATATATATATATATATATACACACACACACTATTCCAGTAAGGATCTTTAAGATTCTCAAAATAAAGGTACACAAAATCTTTGCTAAAAAGAATCAAATTAAAACTGTTTGTGATTCCATCATGTGCCCATCCTCTATTCTGTTCAGTCTTAATAGCAACCATATGTAATTACAGTAAAATTCTGGTGTTAGGTAAGTAATATATATATATATATATATATATTTTAAAAAACTATTTGTTTATAATATAGCAAATTAAATACTATGGGGGTGAAATAAAGGGGGAGTGTGGGTTCGGGGGTGGCAATAGATATCCCGATTGATATGCAACTCAAATTGATTAGAGATATATCAATTTAACTATACTGTTTTTCGGTAAACAGTATGTATAAACTATGAAAAAAGACTATTTTGAAAATATTAATTTGCAATTATAAACATAGTTGGTTACATAAAATCTTAATTAAATTTTAAACTGGTACTGCTGAAAATTAAAACCTTGACAACTGGAAATGTTTGCATGAATATCCTGTCATTTGTACCTTCCAAAAAAAAAAAAAAAAACTTTTGTTTACATTTATTATTCTAGGATAGGATTTGGTTGAAGCGTGTTTTTTTCCTCTTTGTCCCGACAATAGTGATTAAATATCTTTATGATTAAATAGGATTTGTGATTATCATAATCTTTAATTGGTTGTTTTATAGTACCTTGTTAGTTTGTGTTGATACAATGAAAAAAGAGGTCACAAAATTATTGTCCAAACTTTTTTTGAGTGTATAGTGATGCATTAAACGCCTTCGGGGATGATATTTTGAGATGAGGGTCTTTCGAAAACAGTCTCTCTAACTCTATGAGATAAAGGTAAGGTTTGCGTATATTTTACCTTCCCCAGACTCTACTTGTGAAATTTTACTGAGTATGTTATTGTTGTGTAGTAATGCATTAAATTAGGGCGGACCTACAACAACGAACCTTTATTTTTCCATATTTAGTTTTTCGAATTTCGCTAACCTATTACTCGTTATATTTTGAATTTTTGTAGTGAAAATCGTGACTCCGCTGGGAAAAAGTAAGAATGGATATATAGGCAATGGAGGGTGAATGTTGCAATCACAAGTCACACTCATGGTATAGCCTATTGTCCCTCAAAGTGACACTACATTTCAACCTCACCCTTTATAACTTTCCTCCTTCCCTTCATTGGCTTACACCTATCAATCAGTTTTCTTTTTTGGGGGGCACATTATAGAAATTTACTATTCCATTTATTTGAATTCACCACGAATAGATTGATATCTTTCTTGGTATATCCAGATAATAGGTAGAAGCATAAACTGAAATATTTTGGGGCTACAAGTTGGCCGTTTTGATCTTTTGAAACAACTCGATGAATTTAGTAAATCGTCCGAGTAGATACTGTTACTTTCTCTCGAACCATAGTACTATTATTTGATTAGATCATCGAATCGTCCAAATCATCGATCCAATACTAGATGTAGCCTTTCCCCGGGTTCGAGTGGCATTTCACCTCTAACCACAACTCATCCGCTGATTCTTCAACATCAGTTGGTATAATAATCTAGAAATTGCAATAGAAAAGAAATAAGGGAGGTTTGTGATGATTTTTCAATCTATTAAGGGAGCAAAGTGTTACCTACTAAAAAGTTCATTTTTTCATATTCTAAATATTGAATTCAAAATTTCTGATTAAAATCGTCTATCTCAATACACTTATTGGTGGTTTTCAATCAACTTCAACCACTCTCACTATCACAATTATTGTTGGATGATAACAAATTGCCATAAAAGAACCCTGCCCTAATTAAGTATGTTATTGTTGTCACCTATACTGGTTGGTTTATCATTATAAGTTGTTGAATTAAACCATAAATACATTAAACCTTATCTCTATCTATAGCCATTTGCAATAATAACAACAACACAAAACTGATGATGTAGTAATAATTATGCCAAACATATATGTAGCACCAATATAATTAGCAAAAATATAACAGGTTAAAATTGTGTTAACTCAAATAATCAGGACAAAACCCACTAATGTGAGGATTTGCTATCTAACAAAAAGAAAAAGGAATGGTTGAGGCTAAAGTACAATTCTAATCCATCCTTTCACTTTTAGTTGCTCATTTTAGAGTTGGCGTACCTTTTAAAAATTAATTAATATGAGTATTTCATAACAATATCAATATTAATCAATGTATGAAAAATATTCGAAGAATAAGTAATTAATACTAAGGATATATGAAAAATATTCGAAGAATAAGCAATTAATACTAAGGATAAACAAGAAAAAGATAATTCTCTTTTCTTGATACGTAAAAGTAATAAGTAGAAATCAAAATAGATTTTTGAAACCTAAACGGAGAAAATAAGTTTTACACTTGAGATTTCTTTGACTGCCACTACTTAATTACAACTATTCCCTTATCCATATTTACTTGTCTAATATATCAAAGAAATTAAAAGATAATTTTATACTTACTTTCTAATCCACCTTTATTATTAATTATAGTCATTTTTTTAATTATATTTTTTAAGATATTATATTTATTATATTTAAAGAGTGATTTGGTAAAATTTTCCCAGCATTTCTTAATCCCCGTGCTATAAAAAATGGACGGAGGGAGTTAATCAATGATAATTAGTAGTTAATTAAGATGTATTTGACTCCTAAGAAATGGTACATCCAATTTAGACCCTTAGTATTACCTCAGATAATCTTCAAGGATCAACTATATGATTTTTGTTCAGAAATGGGATTTGATTTATTGATTATTATGAGGAATTTAAAAAAAGTTTTTAAAAAATCCAACTAATCTGAAATTTGTAAATAAAAAAATCAGTTGTGATTGAACATGTGAAAGGTGACATGTAATAGGGATTCACATCTGGATGGGGTCCACAGAGCTCTCAATATCTCAGGGGAGAACGACTAGGACGCAACTTCCGTCAGGTCAACGACACGTGGCGATAATTTAGATATGGTCCTCTCCTAAGTAGAAATCTCCTTTTTAATTTTAAAAAATATTATTATTTGCATGTATAGAATAAAGTTATTGCTTTTTCCTTTATTCTTGTCGAAGTGAAAGTTTATTTTTATTTGGGAAAGGAAATTCTGTTGTCCTTTCATATTTTTCTTCCGAAATTACATTAGATATGATATCGTTACTGTAACGAAAATTTATCTTGTTAAAAAAATATAATTTACTAGGCCGCCAGATAAATAATACATTTAAATTTAATGCTATATTTGGGACTTGATATTTTTTAGATGAAGCTATTTCCAAAACAGCTCCTCTATAAATTTTATCCTCCCAGACTCCACTTATAACGAATTCCACTAGATGTTGTTGTTTAGATATGAATTTTCAATTAATATTGGTTTACTATTAATCTCCATGCCCTTTTGACATAGCTTCATCTTCAATTATTTATTGTGGAAATGTGACTTTTTTTTTTCTTTCTCTAGCCGGAAAATGAAACAAATACAATTTCTACAAGAAAAAAAATCTGGATATTCTTTTAATCAAAACTGGATATAATGTGATAATCTATTTTCCATATTTACAGGAAGGCTAATTCGATAGACGATTAAATATCTCGCTTTGAATGACATACACACGTGTCTTTTTAGTATTTCTTCGTATGTTGCAGAAAATATTTTTATGAATACAAAATTTGATAGACTTAATTAAAACTTTAGTAACTACGCAATGTACCTTTATTTTTTTTTTATCGGAGATTAAAATAAAAAGAAGCAAGGGTACGTGTCAGTAGGAGAGAGATAGTAGATAAGGCAATCTTAGTAGAATAAATTAGAAATAAAAAAAGGAGGATTTATCGCATCATGTTCCCATGTTGCCATTGAAGAAATTATTTGGATTTGTTGAAAAATGTAAAAAAAGAAGACAAATATAGACGATGATGATGATGGTATAGTTGGTTGCACCTCCACTACACAAACACCCAAAAAAAGCCCAAATTAATGGACTATTAATACAACCATCATATGTCAAAATCCAAACCCCCACCAACAATATTGTAACCTTATCCTTGATCAGTATTTTTGAGTCGAATCTTAGATATGAAATCATCTTTGTTAGATATTTTTTTATTTTCAACATGTGACTTTTTGTTACTAGTTATGATTTAGTCAAATCTCAATCAAAATATTGAACTATGGTTGTAAAATGACGAGGAGAAAAATAAAGTTGTGCGAAAAAATAGGCTTAATACATAAACATATGGTATAATTTGACCTCAGTTATTACTTATTAGTATCTATACTCTTCAATTTTGAATGTGTGGAAAAATAGACATAATACATAATCCACAACGTGTGCATTATACATGCTATGCGTCTCACATGATTTGACATGTAGGATGCATGTGTACTTGTTAACTTCTATGATAGTTTAAGTGACACCTAAAATTGAAGGTCACAAATGTTAGGTGATGAAGTGAAGTTATAGGGCATGATTATGCATGTATCATGGCGGAAAAACGAGTACTCACTCATTTTAAATGATATAGGTTTTGAAATCAAGCCTTTGAGTATTAATCTTGACAAATCTCACATAATTTGTTATGTAGGACAGATGCATCTTACATGATTTGTCATGTACGATGCATGTGTATACTTGTTAAATTCTACGATTGTTTAAGTAAACGTCTACTTGTGTACACTCAACGTTGAAAGAAATAAATGCTAGTTGAAGTCTAGTTAAAATGGCATGTTTATGTATTATAAGTACTCATTCATTTTAAATTATATAGGTTTTGAAATCAAGCCTCGAGTATTAACCGGTGGAGTTTTTTAATTTACCTTTGATTTGAAACCTCTGAATAATATTTTAAATTTAATCAGGCCCTAATACAAGCATCGAATGTCGGGTGCAAAAATACAAGAAAAGCTTCCCCAATCCCCCCACTCACATTCTCTCCACATAAGGCAAGAAAGTTTTAATGAAGAAAAAGAAAATCTGAGTTTCATTTTCTTAGTGAAATTTTGTCTGAGGAATTGTCCCTCTCTTATGTCTGGACTTGTCTTGAAAGCATTGGCCACTCTCTGCAGAGACCCCTTCTCTGCTACTAATGTTTTTTGTTTGTTTCTTTGTTTAATATTTGGGGAGGGAACATTTTCTGAGTACAAAAATCATCATTATCTTATCTGTCCTTTATTATTCACTCTTTACATAAATATAAATATACACATGGACCACTATTTATTTATTTTGCTTTTTCCACTATCTGCATCTTCAGACCCTTTCTCTTTTTAACCACTTTTCTGAACTATTAATTTCATATTCCTCAGTCAAAGATGCCCACTGTTGATTCGTGTTATTTTACGTGATACAATTTAATAATAATAATATATTCAGTGTAATATTATAAGTGACGTATGAGGAGGATCAAATGCAAGTAAATTTTATTACTATCTCATAGAGATACAGAGATTGTTTCTGAAAAATCTTTGTCTATAACATTCAATTAGATAAAATTAAAGCTCAAAAAAGAAAGAATTTCTTTTTAAATTTATGGTTTAAATAAATTTTAGATGTTTGTGTGACTATGAATTATTTCATTAATAATAAAAGGATAATTTTTAAAGGTAAACAATTTCTATTAATTGAAAATTGACATCCTTTTTGAGCAAAACAGTTATCGTATTAGCTTATTTCATGTCATTATGAAAAAAATAACACATAAAAAATATAGTTTACTAAGTTATTTTTATTTATCAGTCAATTCTTGAAAAAATTGAACATTCTATTAAGAAGAAATATAGTTTTTAATAAAAAGGTATGGTTCTAAGGCTATAACTATTTTGGAACCCTTTCTTTTTTAAAAAAAAAATTTAAACGATAGCTTATTTTAGAACGGATGGATTAATATTCAATACTATTTCTTGATTACATAAAATCTAAACAGGGTAATTTTTAATTATGTGAAACATTACTTGTTTTAGATTAAATGAAAAGATGAAAACACCAATAATTGATAATAGTTATTGACAATCCGTTAATCACCAAAAATGAAAAGAAAAACCTAACAGAAGTAAAAAGTTTTTTTTACTAATTAACGTCAATAAATAATAATTATGAAGTGATGCTGATTAGTCACTGACCCATTTTTGACTTTATGTTTACATGTTTTTAATTCTAACTTAAAATTTATAACAAGATAATAAACATAATCATTGACAAGCATTTCTTTCTTTATTTAAGAATAATAATTCAAACCTTACTTCTTTAGTTTATTATAGTCACAGTAACACAAATTTTGAGATTCAAAAAAAAAAACTCCCAAGTTGTAGCTCTAGGGGGAGTGGTCAATTGAACACTCTTCATCGAAAAATAAAAATAATTTTTTTATCATGCAATTGATTAGATATATTAATTGGCCCGAAGATGATGTAATTAATTTTTCCATATAAATGACGGATAACTAATCCAACAGAATAACTTTATCTCCTCATCCCTATACCAAACGTCTCCAAAAATGACATGATTAGGTATTTCATATAAATGGTGAAATAGCTAATTATTGTACCAAACGACCCATGGTGAAGTAGTTCATATCGAATTTCTTAAAATTATCCTTTAGTACCTTTAATTTATACTAATGTTATTTTCTAATCTGGAATTTCAACATATATTTTACTATGAAATAAGTTTTAATGTCTATTTTTATTTCATCATTTATGCGTCGTATGATATTACGAAAGAGCACGCCTTATATTCCAAAAAGTACACCTCTATCATGCCTGCATTTGAAAAAAAAAATTCAAGAATCTCAAGGATGATGCAATGTTCTTATCTATTTTTCAAGGAATTGGTTAGAAGTTACAACTTTGGAGTTTGTTAATGTGTTTGCTCTTATCTATTACTCCCCCGGATAAGTTTATTTCTCGTTCTTACTAAAAATAGATGATTCGTGATAGCTGTCATTTTAGATAATCAAAGGTTATTTGTATATTTTCTTTCTATTTTCTTATTAGTAAACAGGGTATTTTGACCTATTTAGTAACAACAGAGACATTTTTAGATCAAACTACTGACGATAAGGGTTTCTTAAATTAAACTATTAATTGAGGACATTTTCGTTCAATTTTGCATAGTTTGAAGGCATTTTTTTGTTTACCATTTTTCGTTTTAAATAAGTGATTTGAAGTTAGGTTTAGTTGAACTTGAAATTTTATTTAAACATGCAATTCAGAATTTCTAATCCTACTTTTTGGAGAAGTTAGAATTTTAAATCACGATTTCGAATTGAAATTTTGTGCAAACTTTATAGACAAATGCTGATTTGAAATCAGACTTCCAAAACGTCTACTAAGATACTTAAATTAGGACGAAAGAATATGCTTTTAGTCAGACTTCCAAACGTCTACTAAGATACTTAAATTGGAATGAAAGAATATGCTTTTAATCAGACTTCCAAACATTTACTACGATACTTAAACTGAGACGAAAGAATATACTTTTAATCAGATTTCCATATGTCTACTAAAATACTTAAATTGGGACGAAAGAATATGTTTTTAATTAAACTTCCAAACGTCCACTAAGATACTCAAAAAGGGATGACAGAACATGCTTTTAATCAGACTTTCAAACGTCCACAAAGATACTTAAATTGGAATAAAAGAATATGCCTTTAATCAGACTTTTAAACGTCTACTAAGATATTTAAATTAAGACGAAAGAATATATATGCTTTTAATTTCTCTTCATCAAAAATTATTTTGGTAAATAGTGAGTATGGGTCCCCTAAGTTCTATTTTTCTACATTTAGCTTTTACGTCAATCGAACAACTTTATGAAAGAAATTGACTAGAGCTTAGTTGTAGTTATGTAGCACTTTCATCTTTTAGTTTAGTTTCACGAGGTTTAAGATTAGTTTAAGTAGTAGCTCAATTATAAGTGACACAAAGTTGGTTTACTTTTCCCCTCAAAATAATGATTTATACTACTACTAATAATAGTGCTTTTGGATTAGAATAATAATTAAAGAATTGACAAAACTTACATAAAGTTAATTTTAGTAAGTCTCACTTGAAAGAAAAAAAATCTCAAAATAAGTATAGTTCAATTTTTTTTTTATGGATATAAAATGAATTAAAACGATACTTATTTTGAAACGAATGGGACGTGGCTCATGAGAGTTCAGTGGGCAGGATTCCTGCCCCAAAATAAGAAAACAATTCCCATAAAATGTGTGCTCAATTTGCAATAAAAAAACAAAGAAGGCAGCTGTCAATATGAGAAGTTGCAATTTAATGAAAGGTAGAAGCTTTTTTTTAAGAATAAGGATGTTTTTTTTCTTTTTGTACATGGCTAGATTCAAGATTCTACCATCATGAAGGACAAGTTAAATTCTACGAAGACTTAAATACCGAAGATTTACTTAAAAAGAAAAAAAGAACCCATAAAATTGGTTTGGGTCAGGATGATGATAGTAATTATCTCTAGCACTAAAATGATCCTCTCAAAGAAACTTGTGCTAGCTAAATCCCCTTAAATTAGTTTAAGTTGATGTTGTTCCATTGCTTGTGGCCTGGAACCCATTTTGGGCATTTGGGGCTGAAGTAACTTGACACGACTCTTGAATTCAATAGCTCAACAATGGGTGCAAATTTCACACATCTTGGTGTCTTGTACTGATTTATTGAAGCACCTAAGCTTATAGCATAGTCCATCAGCTTGTCAAAAGTCCCATTTTCCACAATCTTGATTTCCAATGGGCCAATGGATTTGTCAGAAGCGCGACCCTGGCGATAGACGCTGTTTAGGGACTCTTCAATGGTCAAGCAACAATCTTCAAAGACAGATGGAGGAACTGGGGTTGAGCCATTCACATTCAGTTCCCAGAATAAGACATAGTGCCCTGGAATAGTTGTTGTATCAGCATAGCTTGTGTATTCTGTGACATGTGCATCAAATGGCATTAGATGTGTCACCGCATTCTTCACCGCGTTTTGTAGCTCTACTTCATCTGTTTTGTCTGAATCAATGCTTAACACCACATTCTTCCGGCAGATGAAGTTGAATTGAGGCGCGTTGTTCTTGAATCCAGCTACACGAAGCAAATCGCCCACACGATACCTATAAAGTCCTGAAACAAAAGATCAAATCAGAAAACATATAACCAAGAAAACTCAATTTGAATTGACATTTGAAGAAATTTACCAGCATATGTTGTGACAATAAGCTCATACTCCTGGCCAATCTTGACATCAACTAAATCAACCAATTCTTGCTGCTCTTTCTCATTAAGTGATTTAGGCATGGAAATAGAGTTGGTGACACCATTGTTTCTGTGAACAGGCAAGAATTCAAAATACCCCATGGTGGGAATAAGGGTATAAGCAACTTCACTTGGCTTACAAAGGGGGTTCAAATTGACACCAAAATAGCACTCAGAAGAAGCATACATAGTGCAGACAAGTGGAAGACCATTGCTGTAGTAATCAAGAGTTGGTATATATTGCGACATAGTTCCAGTCACAATGACATCTATGTATTTTGTATTCGGCCACAGCCTAGTTATTATACCTTGCCATGAATCTTTACAGCATTCAGCCTCGACAAAATCAGCTAATTTTGGGTCTGGTTTAAGGATTTTCATGACAGCCTCTCTAACACAAGGGTCACTGATTTGAGAATTAATGGTTCCAGTTCTGATATCATTACAAAGAAGAGGCCAGTGTTTTTCCAAGAATCGAATAGCACGAATAAAACCGGAGGCAAAAACAGCCCCAACACGAAGGACTTCTTTGTTTTGGCAAAGACCACAAAGCATTTGGGAATACATACTTTGGTATGAATCAGAACAGAGAATTGTTTCATTTGGACTTGTGTAGTTTGTGTATGGATCAGGACGCCTATTCTTGAAATGGGGGCTTTTATAATAACTTGTTAAAACAGGACGAGCTGGTAAACCACATGGAGTTTTAGCCTCTGATTTTATAAACAAAAAATACATTCCTTTTCCTTTTTCAAGGTCTGGAACAAATTGACTCATCACAGGCATTAAAAGACTATAAAGCTGTGATCTTCTTGCAAGTTCTTCCTCAATAGTTGGCATCAGTTTCCTTTCCCCACCAGACGTACCAGAACTGCACATTTAGAGGTCAAAAAAACTAAATTACATGCAGAAAACACGAAAAAAGAGAAAGGGCAATATATCTATATTTTCTAAATTACATGCAGAAAACACGAAAAAAGAGAAAGGGCAATATATCTATATTTTTTATACCTTGTCAAAAACTCAGAGATGGGCTGAGAGCAGAGGATTTGAGATTTATCGCCATTGGCGATACGAGTAATATCAGTCTGAATATCCTCATAAGTAATAGCAGGCATGATTTTCTTGAATGTTTCTCTGTCAGTATGACCATTAAGGCCATGGCGCTGCAAGTACTCAACATGGGCATTTTGAGTAAGTATTTCAGCAAGAACTCCTTTTTGAATTTCATCAGCATTTGTGGTTACTTCTTCAATGAACTGAAGAACTTTCTTGTTGTTTTCAGCAACAGCATCTGTTTTTGGTGCCTCAGGCATGGTTCTAAAAAAGAAAGTTTGTTTTGTTAGAGAAGAGGAAGAAAGTGATTTATTTATTTTTGGTTTGGTGTGTATGTAAGTCCATAGTAGAAGGGGGCTTTATATAGAGGGATGTTTGGTTGAAGGTGGCTTGTGGCCTGTGGTCCAATTTCTCTATGCTTAAAAGTGCAGAGGAGAAACAGATACTAAATCCAAATAATTTTCTTTTCTTCTTTTTATGGTCCAATCGCTTTTTTTTTTTTTTTGGTTTTCGAAGGTATCCTGGCCCGACAGGCCAAACACTAATTTTCTGCGGATTTGAGCTTTATTTAATGATTTGCCGCTGGCCAATTGATTGTTGTATGCACAAGGCAAGGATTAAATCCCTGATACTTGCTTAAGCGACCTAGTGAGTTAACCACTAGGCCAACCAAGCTTGTTGACATTGTACATCTTTTACCTTGCAGTATCGCCTCCGTTTCAATTTATGTGGTATTTTTTATTTTTCGATTGTCAAATAATTTAAGTTTGATCAGAAATTTGCGTATGAAATATTTTCAAATTTTTTGAAATGAAATTTATATATTTGTAAACTATGTAACGGTAAGTCACAATAAATATCTAAAAGATATACGAAAAATTTAAATATTATACTTATATCCAGTTTAAATATTAAAAATATTTTTTCTTTTTCTTTTTCTTTTTGTTGGCTATGGGTGGGATATATTTACACATGGAGTTTTATGTCAATTTGTCTTTGGAAAGTTGAAAAAACATGCATTTGTGACTATTAAAGACAACTACTTTCATGCCTCTATGTACGTTGTTCTCCTAAGTGCGACTTGGAGTACTTATTTAAGATTCGTCCATAGAGTATTTCGTATGGAGTAAAATATTTTTTAGAACCGATTTTAAATTTTTCTAAAAAAATATTTTTGGTGGAAAAATAATTTGCCTAAAAATGAAAAAGAAAAAAGAGAGGCTAATTTCACAAGCAACATTCTATATTGATTGTGCTTTCTCGACCATCCAATATACGTCATCTTCATTTCACCATCCCCCCTCCACCCCCAGTTCACATCTCTATAACTCCACCTCCCATAATATTGTCTATATTATGTAAAAATATTTTTAGAATAATATTATTCATTACGTATTAAACAAAATGTCTAATTCTGGAAAACATTTTCCTTCTACACATCCTAATCATGTATTTTTTACAGCAAAGTTCTCTAAATTTATAAGCCGTTATTGTCTTTTACTCCCAAACAAAGCCTAAATTTCCTTTATTAGTACAAATTTCCGGACGCCTTATCCGTTTGTCCCAATTTCTTTTCTGCAAGTTAATTAAAGTTTAAGATGCATTATTACAACTAAAATAGTAAGTTATTATTACTAATAAAATACGAAAATAGTAACAAGATAATTAGATAGATTACCTACTCTAACTAACTCAAAATACACTTATAATGTAGTACATATAATTAAGTTGGATTTTGCAAAATGTGATTTAAGAAAAATTACCAAATCTACCTTGCGAGAAGTACTGGAAGGAGGTGATTAGACATGATATGGCGGAGCTTGATCTCACAGAGGACATGACCCTAGATAGGAGGAAGTGAAGATTGCGAATTAGAGTAGTAGGCTAAATGGTAGGGTTAGGTGGATGCATGGGTTAGGCGGAGAACGTGTTTTCTTTTTTTGTGTTCTCATTATGTGTCTTATATGTGTTAATTGTATCATATTTACATATTGCCATGTGTTATTCATTACTAGTCGCTCTTTATGTTCCCTTCCCTTTCCTTTTTGTCATTTCTAGTTCTTTTTGCTTATGAGTTTTGAGATAAGGGTTCCCAGGAAATAATCTCTCTACTTCTATGAGGTAGTGATAAGGTTTGCGTACATTCTATCCTCTCCAAACCTCACTTATGGAATTTCACTGGGTATGTTATTATTGTTGTTGTTACCAAATCTACCTTGCTAGAGAACGAAGGAGCTTTCACTTTATCCAAACGATTATCAACTTGATAATTGCATATAATTTTACAGCCACCGACTAAATAAAAAATATCTTTTCTATATTTCGTTTTATTTTATTTTTTCATTGTATAGGGCTATCAAGAGGAGATTTCGAAAAAAATCATTAGTAGAAAAGATATTTTTGTAATATGATTAGTTAAAAATTACTAAAAATATAATAATAAAAATATTTTATAAAAAATAAATAAATATATATAAAATCGATCTATTTTGGATAGCTATCGGGGAGAAAGGATAATTGTCGGGTATATGAGTTTGGCAAGCACATCCTGTGCTTTTCGTATTTCGTACAAAGAAAGCCAGGAAATTTGTTGGGAAATAAAAGGATGTGTATTGACTTTGTCAAAATTGTATTTACACGAATATTTCATTATATTTTGGAATATTATAAAGTCAAAATCTTTTAATTCAAAAATAGGTATAACACGTAAATATATTTTTAAACTTGATTTCAATTGGTATTTATATATTTCAATTTTGGACGCTTAAACTGGATAAAATAGAACAAGAAGATATATATGTCTTACGTGACATAATACACGTAGATGCTAAATTGTCCGTTAAAACGTGACATAAGATGAATTTGTCTATTTATTTAATAATATACAAGTTTAACATCATACTTATACACACTCGAAGTTGGAGTACATAAATAGTAGAGAAAATTATTGAAACATTTCTGAACTTGGCACAATTTATTAGTTTCATTCCCGGACTATCGACGGTCTTAAAAACACCCCTCTACTTGACTAACTAGACTAAAATACACCATCGGAACTATCACAAGTGTTAAAAATACCACTAAACTTGGCAATAATTTAGGGGTATATTTCACTCTTGTTACAAGATCAGTGGTGTATTTAAGTTCCTTAATCAAATAGAAGAGCGTTTTTAATATAAAATTAATTTGAGAATGAAACTAATAATTTGTGTCAACTTTAAGAATGTTTTTAATATTTTTCTCTAAATAGTAAGGTGCACTAAGTTAAATAATACGTTTTATATATATTACAAATAAAGATAAAATTTTAATAAATTACGCTACTAAAATTTTTAGTACCAAGAATATCATTTTAATAATGTCGTTGTACGGATGTGAGCTTCCGGGGTACATTGTCCAAGGTGGAAAGATGACAGCTGGAGGGAAGACACGTGTAGCATCAGGTATGTATTGTGTATCCACTTGACAACTGGTTCCCACGTCAGATGTTTGACACGTGTACGACTAGGAGTCATTGATCTAAAATGTAAATTAATTTATTAATATTTTTAAAATATATCTTAAAATATTATTCAAAAATTTATATTGTTTAACTTCAGAAAAAGAAACTATGACAATTAAAAAAGAACAAGAGAATAGTAAATAAAAGATAATTTTACTGTACAATTCTTATTAATTATAAGTTATTTAATTATTAGGATATAAAATAATAGATAATTATTTCTTTTATTTTTAGAATTGAACAAATATCGTAAAATAATTATTTTTAATATATCAGATAAACAGCGATAGACGGAAAGAATAGTTGTTAATTAAGACACCACTTTAATTTCTTGTTTCTTCACGTAAGTTAATAGTAGTATTAGGCTATTAGCGTACGTATACATACCATGTTTTAGTTTTCTTTTGATACTTGATGACTTTGCTTTTTATTCTCTCCTTTTCAACAATATAAAAGTAGTAATAAATTATCTTTTAATAGCTTGTTTTGTTGGTCGTTTGATAGATGACATAAATACTTTCGTACTGTATTTACTTTACATATTTGTTTATTAATATACTTTAGTTTAATAAAAAAATTGTTGAAAAATAATTTTTCTATTTTTATGAGATAGAGGTAAGGTTACATACATCATTTTAGAGAAAAAGATCAAAATTGTCCCTTATCTTTGAGTTAAGAATCGAAGTAGTCCTTATTTTTTAACATGGAACACTAATAGTCCTCTACGTTTCAAGAAATGGTGCACTTTTGATATACTTGAAAATTTCCATCTAATTTTTAACGGAAAACTTTAACACCATTGCTAACCAAATCTTCCCCTCTTCTTCTCCCCTCATACATTGTACCCCATATTCCATAATTGATAACTTAATTCCACTCCATAAGACAAACAAAATCAATCTAAAAAGGCACTAATTCTTGAAACATGTATGAGGGAAGAAGAAGAAGGGGAATATTTGGTTAGCAATGGTATTAAAGTTTTGGTTAAAAATTAGATAGAAATTTTCAAGTATATCAAAAATGCACTAATTCTTGAAACATGAAGAACTATTAGTGCTCCATGTTAAAAGACATGGACTACTTTGATTCTTAACTCAAAGATAAAGGATAATTTTGATCCTTTTCTCCACTATTTTACTCAGATCACACTCGTGAAATTATAAACAAGATAAAATATTTGGTTTCTAATATATAATAACCATAACACCCAGTAAAATATTTGATTTGTAATATATCATAATCATATAGATAATATTCAAATTTTGTCTCTCGTAGAAAATAATGTTGATACTGTTGAATTCAACCTACCCAAAAAAAAAAAACAATTCTTACATTATAATTTATACCATATAATAATCGAGCCATTTTGATTTTTATGTTTAATACATGTACTTATTTTTTTTTCTCTCAAAACTCATGAAGCAAAGTCAATATGAGGCAACTACAATTTGTGCCGTATAGTTTCAATTCTTCGTAAATTTCAAAGAAAGAAATATACGCGCAAATTTTAACCCATAGTTAGACAACCTAAGATTGTTTGATTAGACATGCAATAGGTGACAAGGCAAACAAAATCGCTGTTAGTCAGTAGTCTCAAATTATCTGTCGTAATTCTATTTTACGTATTCTTAAGAAATACTAATACCCTTTATTGATATTTGAACAGCTATAACATCACAAATTATCTAACATGATATATTCTTCCTTACATATTGTCGAAATATTAATTAAGAGGTGGTTTTTTTATTATCTTACCCTTTAATAGTATTTAAATTACTATAATGTCACACATTGTTAATGCTCGGTACATGTAATCTTCACGAACAAAGAATTAAAATGGACAAAAAATTATTAATTTAATTTTGACTTTCTAAAATGATAAAATCACCAAATTTAAACTCATATTGATCGTATTGATAAATGAAATACCATCAAAGAAAGCAATTAAAAATGTGGGGCATATTTTCTCTCGAAAACTAAAATTTTAATTAATAAGTAACATAGACAAGTCGCACCGTCCAGCAAAATTTATTTTGAGGGAAGAATCTTGTCTAATAATCCTCCAACACAATGAAGCATTAATAAATATGAACATTATTTTAATATATAAAAACAAATAACATAATTAATTTATCAAAAACAAATATCATGAATTAAGGAACTACGTGTAACAAAAAAAAAGGCCAATGTAGATACAACATTTCCTAGTCTAGTTGCTCATTGATTTAAAACTTAATTAGTTGTTGATTATATATTAAAATATTAAAGCCAAAAAATAAAATTTCATGCAGCAATTTTTCTCTTGGTTGTTGCCGTCAATTTGAAAACCAAAAACAAAATAAAATTGAAAAAAATCGCCGTTGCTTGTTTTAATTTTGCTCTAATTAGTCAAAATTCTTTGTTATCATCTATTAAATTATGGTTGTCAATTTTACTATGACTTGTCACAATTCAACTAGATGTTTCTTGAGTGCATAAAACAAATAAGGCGACGAGATAGAAGAATCTAATGTACCTAATTTCACCTGATACATATTTCAGTAATTAATTTCACTATTTGAATTCGTAACTTATTTATTACATAAAGATAACTTTACGTTGATTCAGAGCTTGTGTTTCAATGTAACATTCAACAAAGTTACCCTAAAGAAAGATTAATTAATTAAAATGTATAATATTTGTTATGGCATATGTAAAAGCAGCAAAACCAATATTGTAAAGTCATAATAATTACTCCATTGGTTATCATGTGAATCCCAAAAACACTTTAACAATTATCAAGAATATTGTGCACCAATTATTGGTGAAGAGCCCCAAATTTTCTCTTAAAAAATGCTAAAAATATAAATAAATTAGAACAAGTCAACATGGTCGTAAAATATAACTAAATAACTTCATCGCCGAAAGTTGCAAATGCCTTCAAATCTTATCAATTTTTTAAAACTTATCTTATATTTCTGGATAAATAAACTAATTAATAAATAATAATTAAAAAAACAGAAATATTTAGTATGGACAAGTCATAAATACCTGGTGTACAAATAGTTGTTGTCTCCATGCATTGACTAATTAAGGGCTGACTAATGTGGACGGCTGTAATTAAAACTTTAAAAGACAAGTCAACTGATCTGACGGATTATGGTGGACAAGTTTAGACACAAAAACAAAACCATACTATGTAGCACTTACAATAATTCAATTTTAGTAAAACTCGAACAAGAAACATATAACAAGTCTAATAAAATAAAATAATGAGTCGAATTTCTTTTCCAATGTTCAACAAATTAAACTTGCAATTTACCAAAATAACGTTGAAATTAGGTGATCGTGGAATTTTGATACTGCTTGTTTCATAGTCAAAAGTCACAAATCTTGAATCAATGGCAGACATTTTGGCTTTATCTGCTCATGGAAATGGCAAATAAAGTCAAAATTTTAAGATCACTAATCATAATTCTAATTTAATAAACTTTGAATAAGAAACATATAAGATAAACTAATATGTATAAGGAGTCGAATTTCTCTTCCAATGTTCAGGAAATTAGCAATTTATGAGAATAACCTTAAAATTAGGTTATCGTAAAATTTTGATATAGACAAACCTTCAAGGTCAAAGCAAACGTTTCAAGCTCATCTGCTCATGAGGATGGCAAGCAAAGTCAAAAATTTAAGATGACCCATATTCAAGGTCATTGGTTATAGTTTCTCTGCTTAGAAAGAACTAAACCTTAGATTTACCTCAGATTTGGCTGATTAAAGTCGAACGATCTGCAAAATTTCTCCATTTTCTGAGTTGGAACAAATTTTTTTTAATTAAAAATGAAAGAATTTGTCTCATTAATTCCATCACATCTCTAGTCGTTATTCATCTTGTAATATTAAATACCTTAAATATATTTATCAAATTTTGATAAGATTAAATAACATACCCAGTGAAATCTCAAAAATGAGATCTACGAAAGCTAAATTGTATGCAGATCTTACCACTAGCTCTTAGAGATAGAGAAACTATTCTCGAAAGACCCTTATCTCAAATTCCGATGAGATTAGATGTAGAAAAAAATAATATTAGTAGACTTAGGCGGATGCACCAAGGCAGGTAGGACCTTTACGCATATGGGGCGCTTAGTGCTTGGTGTTAGGAGTAATATGAGATGAGGATTTTATGGGAATGTTTACAAACAAAGAGAAAAAAAATATATTTATACAAGAATAAAGAATGTATGTATTGAGAATACCCACATTCCATTAATATTTTTATTTTTATACTATAGTTTTTGTAGGTTGAAGAGGGAGACATAGACAGTAATGCAAATCTTTGACCGTTGACTTCTCATTACCCCTTTGAGATATTTTTATTTATTTACTCGTTAAATCAATTTTTAACATCTCGAGAACAAAGAGATTTTTATATTTTACTTTAATAAAAATAATAATATTATTGTTAAAAAAATATGAAATGAAAAGACGTGAATGTGTAGTGTTTAAGTTGGCAAGCCAAGTGGGAATTATCATCTACCCCTCAAATCCCTGCTCTCCTATCTTGTCCCCCATTATTCCAGCCTTACGTATTCTTATTTATTTATTTATTTTAACTGTCATTTTAATTTATTTATTTATCTTGTAATAATATTAGATTATTAGTAAAAAGTAGTAATGTGTGTATAGTTTCATAATGGACATGAACGTTGACCGAAAGAGTTTGTTTTCTTTGACTATGTTGGTTAGAGATGTATTCAAAATTTTAAGTTTTATGGGTTTGATCTTTTAGGTTTTACGTATTAAGAAGTCATTCAGTAGCTAGCTGGAGTATGGGGTTCAACCTTTAGGCTTTTATTACGAAGGAATAATTTACATATTGCTTTATTTAAGGTTTATTAGTTATTTATGTACTTATTTTATCTTCTATTCTATATAAATGTATAAATATATTCTTTCATAACTTGTTTATGAATTAGTCGTGGGAGTTTCTGAATTTCAAGCATTGTATTAATTTGATACATAAATAACTTAGCTCATAATCAATTAATAAACGTGATACTATTGTTTATATAGAATTTAATACGTGCATAACTCATCTTCAAACTAGCTATCAAATGAATCGTTTAATTGCTACGATAGCACAAACAAATATATTCCATAAATTGGAATATCATGGAACATATAATAAATATAAATAACCAACCTCAATATAAGATTATCTTATCACATATTTTATCGTATCCACCCACTAAGTAAACCCTACCATCATAATACTTTTAAAGTTAAGAATCTTTACCTACTCATGTTTGTAAATAGAATTTTAATTTGTTATGTTACACATTAAAAATATTGAATTCAGATTAATTTATTAAAAATATTGAATTTAAATTAACCTAAATATTGCATATACTTTTTGAGTTGAGCCAAAGACATTTAACCTATTAAAATTTTCATGTATTTTTTTCATCTACACATCACAGATATGAAATTTTATCAGTGCACGTTCAATAATTAATGGGTCTAAATTCATCCCTTTTGCAAACACTATAGGACGCCAAAATCGATGTGGTCAACATTTAGGCTTAATGTAATTATAATCAAGATCTTACTCGAGCCCCTCTTACATATTTTCAACACACTAATATTACTTATACAATTTGATTCTTTTACACGTCCATTTTTGTATCAGGAAAATAATTAATCATTGAATTATGAAAGATAAGCCACAAATGAAAGAAGAGGAGTCTAGAAGTATATAATAATAAAATTATCTCTCCATGCGTGATTTTCAGATCACAAATTTAAACCGTACAACCAACAATTAATATTTGCATTAAGATTGATTAGTATTATCTCTTATCCTACTTTTAAAGTATATTTCTTCCTTAATATCAGTCAGGTGCGAAGCTACCTCTTTGTTGGGGAGTTCATCCCGAACTTCATTTGATAAAAAATTATACTATTTATACATGGTTAAAATAATTTTTATATGTATATAGTAGATGTCCAACCCTCTTCAACCAGTGTAATGTCCCAGCCCCCTAGTGATATTGTCCACTCTAAGCCTATGTCCGCACGACTTTAAAACGTGTCACTAGTAGGTAAATGTTTTATTTATATATCCAGTATCTCTATTGTATTTTATCAGTGTGAAACTTCTCATCTTTAGAAGAATTGTTAAAATCAATTCGTATGACTGTCTTTTTATATTTTAAACTCCTTAATGACAGTTCTAATTCCGCCACCGAATATCACCTATCGTGGAATGATATATGTGGATGGTCTTTTTAAACCTCAAATGAAAACACGTAGTGCGTGGTTGTCAGAAAGGATGTGATTATTATACGGTGCCAATTTATGTTGTACAAATATTTACTTGTCAAGATTCTCTATATCCTGTAAAAAACAAACCACTTTAATTTTAACTTTTGTAGTAAAGGTAGACAAGAGGAATCACCTTTGTGCTCAGCACATTGAACAATTTTTAGACTCTGAAAAAGAGATATATGATGTACTGATCAAAGTGTTGTTGTACTACTTCTGTAGTAATGATTTGCCTCATTGACATGACATTTTCATCATATATATCTTCTTAATTACACCCTATGTATAAAATCCACTAATCAAAGAGATAAAAGTATTTTATTCTTTTTAATATATTTATTGTACAACAATAACATACCAAGTAAAATCTCATAAATAAGGTCTGAGAAGGATAAATATACGTAGATCTTTCCACTATTTTATAAAGATAATTTGTTTGTTGTATTATTGATATCTTAGGACAGATATATAGACTTACGCTTAATATATATGAATTGTGTTCAACGTGTAGTCCTAATTGTGTATGAGAAATTAACATAAATAATCATCCATCAAAATAAAATAACTTGTAAATATGTGTATGTGCGCATATATATAGTATATTAAGATATGATATACATTTTTAAATACAAACTAATGTAGCTGTATGTTTTGTATTGTTGACTAGCAAATGTAATTATTTTATCCGATGGATTAAAAATGTAATTTGTCCATGGTATATCCACCCCCTTTGGTGGGGGTGGGGGGTGGGAGGGGGGTTTCTATTAACGAAAATGACAAAATGCACAAGCACGTGAAGTTCAAGTTGCTCAAAGAAAAATCTTGATCTCATATACCAAGTTGGACCTATAATTATAATGCACACAGTACCATCTTGTTGCACGAGCAAATTCCTCTACCAATCCTCACATGAATTGCGATGAGATGGTTGAAATTTTGTTACTCGTAATTAGATATTTGAGGTTTGAACCTTATTAATGAAATTCTTTTGTTAAAAGTGTCAACGCAGAAATTAGCTCGACAATGCACAAATTCAAATTAATCGATCTCCAATACAAATACAGAACACAAAATAGTAAATCAAAACAATAAAATATAAAATAAATAGGTATAGCTAATAAAGCTAGCTAGTGTAGAATACAAATTCAACCCGACAACATATAATTAATTTTTCTGGCTTAATTCTCACTTAAGAGACCAATTATGTGGTCCCTAATTTTATGTTTTCCTTTCTCTATGGCATACACCATTATTCTATATTTTAGCTAATGTTGTTTAAACACAAACCCTATTCCTCTAAGTGGTACGTAATTATCACTGCATTGTTAATTTAAGTGTGACATTCTTTTCGTCTAACTATTGCTGTTTAAGAATCTATTACACACGTTAAACCTCACTTTGATTACCTATGATTTAACCTATGCAAATTGTCTGCTCTTTGCTTTTCTTAATCACATGATCAACAATCAAATTATAGGCCTAGTTTGGGTTGATGAAATATATATTTCAAAATTCTAACATATAGTACACTATAACAATAATAACATATTCAGTGAAATTTCATAAGTGGGGTATGAAAAAGGTAAAATGTATGTAGACCTTACCACTATCTCATAGAGATAGAAAGACTATTATCGAAAGATCCTCATCTCAAAAATATCAGGCACATATAGTACACAATTCGCTAAATTAATTCAGCAAAAAATAATTGCAATTGCTAGCCAATATACACTAATTATATGAAAAATATGTTACCATTAGTTTTAATATACATAAGATATACATTTAGCAGCTATTATTTTGGTGGTTCGCTATACAGCGAAACTATCTTTTTTTTTTTTAGCATATGGAGTTAAGTATATACTCTTTCTATATATGCCTATTAGTTTTTAATGTGACACATAATTTTTACTTTTAGTACTATCTAAAAATTATTTCTCTTTGTTAAATCGAATATTATACTTTTCAAATTTGAAAGTAATTTTAAACTATGCTTTCTCTTTTAGGAAAGAAGGGTGCTAGTTGTTTTTTCTTAAAGCTCGTAGTATTGACCTATATAAATAGCCCCAATAATATGCTAGAGGCTATTGTTATATTAAATGAATTTATACTCTTCTTTATTATCAAAATAAATAAAATAACTATGGTCAAATCATCATGAGTATTTGGATACATTTTAAATTTTTCTAGAGAATATATTGTTAGGCTACTGACTGAATACAAAATTTGATGATGTCGGAGATTATATTGCCCCCTCCATTTAAGAAAAAATATTTTTGATTATTTTTTATTTTTTTACGTGACACGTTTAAAATATATTTTGTTATATTATACATATATTTAGTTTAAGATCAGACTACATGATTAAAATTTTTTTTTTATTTTCTTGAACTTTGTAACATGTCAAAACAAGACAATCAAATTGTCGGAAGATTGACTAATTTAGGAAACCTGGATATATTATTGATGTTGTCTTCGAATACATTGTGGCTGCTGAAATTGCATTATATATTCATGGTACTTGGACTTAATATTAAATTTCACACGAACTTCATATGTTCTTTTTGTACTAGTGCACTTGATCGATACTTTCTTCCCTGTAACGTATTCCAAGTGCTTTACTAGATTGCAAATATGTACATGCATCTATTGACTATTTGAGCAAATTTAATTTTATTATAAAAAAAAAAAAGAAAGAAAGAGTAAAGGTTAAAAAGAGGAACCATGCACGTTGAGTAAAAGAAATCATACAAAGGACTTTGTTGTTAATTTCTTTCAAAAAAAACAACTAAATTAATATTAATAGTATATATATAGGGGTATAAATTAGAAAAGTAACAATATCTATATGTGAGATTGGGGGCAAAAATTAGAGTAAGATATCTACTAATTTTTTGATCATGTCCTTGAAGAACGGAATGAATTGATCTAACCCACGAT
>DF358253.1:29401-53763 GCA_000787875.1 Solanum virginianum
GATATGAAACCGATCCTTATTATACACATATATAAATTATTTTGATACTCAAATTAAATTATCTTATGACTATTATTTTGGTATTAATTCAAAGTTTGATGGCATAAGGAGAGATATGAGTAGTATATCATGATTCATACCAAACAATTCCTTATAGTCAGTTTGAGCAAGTGTTGGAATAACTCAAAATATTTATGTTAGAAAGTTGAGGCATTTGGCTAGTTTTGCCCAAAAAAAAAAGGTGTTTCAAACGATGAAAAGGATAGTTATCTTCCCTTAAGTACTTTTTAAAAAAATTTAGTCAAACACAATTTGTTATTTTAGCATTATCAAATACAATTTGCAGAATATTTATTGTACACATACTATGGATCATTTGATATGTGAATTAAATTATTTTACGACTATAGTTTGGGAATTTTAGACTGTATTATTCTACCAAGAGGCGGAATTAATCCAAAATTTGGTGCTATAAGGAGAAATATGCAGGAGTATATCATATCTCGCGTACCAAATGATTCCTTATAGTCAGCTTGACCATGAGTTTAAATAATTGAAAATATTTATTTTAGAAAGTTGAGATATTTGGCTAGTTTTATCAGAAAAATAAGTGTTTCAAACTATGAAAAGAAAAGTTTATCTTCCCTTAAGTGCTTTTTGAAAATTTAGTCAAACATAATTTTTTGCTTTAGCATTACCAAACGAACTTTTCTCTCTAGAAAAAGTAAGTAAAGAGGTTGTTAGATTGTAATTATGATTTGAATAGTAACAAGTATCAAAATGTCCAAAAGTTTGATTAATTGAGGGGTCCTAATTAACACCGAAAAAAAACCTTTGTAAGAAAGTTTTCCTAAATAGGAAAGAAAGGATTAATTAACATAATGAATAATTATAAGTGGGTGGGGGACGTTATAATGGTTATGGACTAGGTTTAGTTGTAGGCAATAGTAGGTTAATAAATTAATAAAAGTTAGCAATATGGAGGACCTTGATTGTGGCCATAAAATCACATGCTAGCATCAATAAAATGAGTTTGTCCCTCACTTTTGGAGGTTAGGATTAAAAGGGGAAATATTATACGGGAGGTGTTGAATTCAAGTCGCCTAATACTATTCAATTATTATAGCCTAGCTAGCATGTAGGATAGGGATACACATTTTTCTCCACCTTTCATCTAGTGTTCGATATTTATATTAAAGCTCGAGACAGAATTTGAGAACACCTAGTGGTAGAGCTATCTTGGAATTAGATGATCTGAACCCTTTTCGATGATATTTATTGTAACAATCCATCTTTAGATAGAAGTCCCACATCGACAAAACACAACAGCGATATTGGATATATAAGTAAAAAAACCTTACCTACTAGAGACGCGTTTTAAAGCCTTGCGGGTCTACGCCCAAAGTGGATAATATTACTAACGAGCTGAGTCGTTAGCACCCTTTGACTTTGCACGGTGTTTAAGAAAAAAGATAGACTTTTAAAATTTGTGGTCTCAAATCATTCTTAGATATTTGTGTAGTTGAAAATCATTTCATTAAGGATAAAAGGAGAATTTTAAAGGTAAATTGTTTCCAATTAGAGTAAGGTGATATTCTTTTTGGGATGAATCAAAAAGGAAACATAAAATGGGACAAAGGGAGTAATAGATATTAAACTCTCTTCAGTTAGTTCATATATCTACTTCTTGAAATTGAAATTTTGCATCCCCTTAAAGAAAGTCCTGACTCCACCACTGAGAATATCAACATCTTTGTATGTCTATGCATCAATTGGACACACACACACATATATATATAATCAATTATGAAGATTTATTATATATGAGCTTAATTAAGATCATTATAGATCATAAAGTCTCATGTTGGGAGGTTAAACACACTATAATCATTAATAAAGGCGATTTATTTCTAAGATTCAAATTTGAATTATGTTATTAAAGAGGAAAGAGTATTTTTGCCACTTTAGCATAGCGGATAAACATTAATTTAAAGCAGAAAACATGACAAGATAGATTAGAAAGTTGGAATACTTATTTGTTGAAAGAAATAATAATAATAGTTAGTGGTACGTACTAATTATATATTATTAATTAAGAATAAAGAAGATGACAGTAGCTATGATTCCCAAGGTCCATCCTTAATCACAAAACACAAAGGTTAGATTCCCCACTTTCCATAGTAAAATCTTGTTTATGCTCCCTAATCTAAACACAAATAGTAGGCTAGTGATGTAGACAATAGAAGTTTGAAACGTTAAAGTCCAATCCAAATTGATTGGTTCATGGAGATTAAGCCTTTTAGCCCATCCTTTCTTGTCCCCCCTTTAGCCCAACAAATTGGGCCCATTTCTTGAACTTGACCACCCAAAAGTATCTATCTTTTTTTCCTTTTAAACAATGAAAAAAATATATGAAAAGATAGAAAGGTTAAAAGGGGCGCAAATGCTTGTGCCCTCTTTTTATTACTATTTTCTATGGTTTTGAAGATAATTAGCTTAGGGTAGAGATTAAGATTTAGTAAATAGTAATGGACCAAGCAATGTGGGGAACACATTCATGCAGAAATTGAATTATAAACTAAACTATAAAAAGCAAGTACTCAATTAAATAGAGTTTTAATAAGTAAGATGCACCAACATTTACTATTATGTTTTAGTTTCAAATAAATTGGAATTGATAAGAAAATTGAACTATTTCTCAATTTGTGCATGTCATTCTTGCACATCAACCATTGCTAATCTTCTCCATATTGTTCAAATTTTATGGGATGTCCTCTAAAGGATATATTAGTTATATACATCGTTAGCACATATTTTCAGAATCTGAAGAAGCGAAAAATAAGAAACCTTGGCGACTCAGACATTGTGGAGTTCTTCCGCGTGTTGAAAGTGAAGAAGCTTTCCTGTCTTTTTGTAGACGGTTTGGATCGATATTTTGTCCTAATGTTATTTTTATTAATTGTAGCAGGTAATTTATTTTATTCTCACTATTATAAATATTCTTTGAGCGAATTAATGACATATATAAAGAAATAATACTAACAAAATATACAACTTAAAACTCAATTAAATATTAGGCAACTAAATAAGTATTATGAAGTGTTTTATTTCTGTGTGTTGAGCAATGAGATAACACAGATATATACTCCATTACAAACAGTTACAAAAGAAAAGGAAAAATGTGGTGGACCAATTATTAATTTGGGTATTGTTGGATTGTCTGGATAGTGTTTCTCAAAGTATGGAGGGATATGTAATAACCACAATTTGTCCCTCTTCTTTCATTTCACAATAATTAGTATAATATAGTTATTGCATACACAACATCTATTTATATGTTATTGCAAAATAATTCTTCATTTCCTAATTTAGTTGAATGTTGGTAGGAAAAAACATAGGGAGTAGAGTATTGTCTCCACTACAAAATTTACAAGTGCAATTAATTGGAAAAAAAGATGAAGAGAGAGTAAGGGTTTGTTATGTTATGTCTCTTTATCTAAAAACTTATATTTTAGGTATGATGTTGGATATTTATTTCGAAACTCGATTAATATACATGTTTTAGGATGTGTTATTTTGGGTTTAAATTAAAGCTATCATTCTACTAAATGTGACTCTATTTAGAGTCCACGCCTAGGACCTTTCGGAGAGAATGAAGGAGCAATTATTATTCCATCACAATTTTTAGGTATAATAAAATTCGAACATTTAAAAATTTTAGTCTGCCTCTATAGTCTATGGAAACTGCATCACGGTGAATAAGGTCGGTCAATTGATTTAAATAAGTGCAAGATATCATAATTGATACTATCAGGAGATATCTTTTTCAAAGTATCGAATTAAATCTACATTGACCTACTTGGGTATTCTCATAACTCACACAAAATTATAGCTTGAGTTTGGAGAAGGGTCACACCCCATACTGCGCGATATCATTAGTTACTGCTTCACGATTTGAACTCATAAAAATTTATTTTACTGCTGCTCCAAAAAGCTCCGTCTATTAGTGATTGAAAAGATTTTAGTCACAACATTTGATGTGATAGAAATGTATAGGTTATGAGAATGTAGACATTTGAGGGTTTTTGCCTTGTCATATCCCATTCTATCTTTTCCAAACATAACAATACTTTTTGCACAATAATTTGTTCTTTTTTCCTCTGGATTTTTTCGTAGACACGCACTACTACAATTCTGTAATAAAGACCTCTAATTTTGTCATGGTTGAAAATGTTTGTATGGGCCCATATGGCCCAGTTACGGTCAATCCAACAGCTGTACATGAGCCCAAACGAGGGCCCATAATATCCTATGTTTTTTTTCACGTGAGATAATAATCTTTTTATTTCTTTTTTCTAAAAAAAAAATTGGAATGGGGATTAGAAGAAGGGTTATATGAATTCAGTCCAACAAATTTCAGGTGGCCATTGGAATATTCAGATGATTGGCCTAATAAAATTTGTTTGAGGGGGCAATAGACTGGCAGATACAATGTATATTTGATGGCAATTTTAAAGAGTAGTTGATACAACAACAATAACCTGGATAATCACATAAGTGAAGTCCGGAGAGGATTGGATTACTGTTTAAATTTATCCTTGCTCAAAAAAAGATAAATACTGTGCACGTAATTTTACCCTATCTTAAAAAAAGATAAATAAATTGATTTGATGGATCCTCAACTCAAGTAAAACATAACACAAATCAAGTATATAAAGTGGATGCTAATTCAAAATTTAAAGTTTATGACATCATAATTCAAACCCTTATAATAGTTCTTTCTTTTGATTTTGATAAATCAAAAGGTAATTTTTCACAATGAACTTAAGAAGAAATTAGAAAATGACAGAAGTAAATATCTAGATTCTAAATTAGAATTCGTATATATTTAATAAATTTTTTAATATAAATACATATTTGAACCAAACCAAACTAATTGCATTCGACAGAACCATAGCCTCAAGTGTGCATCTGCCCTAGAATATAATTCTCTTTTTTCCGATTTACGTGAATGTGTTTTATTAGCCATGAAAATAAAAAGAGAGAAAAAGACTTTTAAATTAAAATCTAAAACAAGTCTTTGATTGAAAATTCTACAAAGATAAACCATTTCTTTAGAAGTAAAATAGTTGTTTAGAATCAAATTGTTACTAAATATTAAAATATGTTATGTTTGGAGGGAGTTAAAAAAATGTCATATAATTCAAGATTGGGAGAGTAGTAGTATTGTAATAGTAGTAGTGGTAATAATACTAACCACCAAAAGATGTGACGTAGTGAATGAGAGTGTTCTTTCTCAAATCAGAGATCTTGAGTTCAAACTCTATGTATGAAAAAATTCTCTCCCAAATGAAGCCCTACACAACATAAATTCGATATAGTCGAACTCCAACACGAGTGTCGAAAATAAAAAATACTAATAATATAGTATGAAGTTTCTGGAAATCACACACATTAAAAGAGTCCCCACAGTCCATTCCCAAAAACACTTGAAGTGCTTTCCAACTACACTTGATGCAAAGAGATTACATAAGAGTGTTAATGGTGTAGAGTAGACCAAGTTCCACCACAATAGAATGTTCAAGACCTTCCCTCCACAATTTTGTCATTTCCATATATTGGACAAATCAACAAACCAATACACAAATATCCTCAACTTGTCTTTTCTTTTTCATACATAATCTCACTTAAAATATTGTTGGATATATCATCATATGTCAGGGTCAACAATTTCTTAAGATTTTGTGGCATATGATACTCCAATTTTCACAAGTGATAAGCCCATCATATCTGAGATAATGGTAAAATTTACGTACATTTTATCCTCTTCAAATTTCATTTATGAGATTTCACTGGATATATTCTTGTTGTTGTTGATAAAACCGCCATCTTACTTTAATAAATTACAAGTGAAACTAAACTTGAGAGGTATACTTTGTATAACACTTTAAGTCAAAACATTATTTGTTGTAGTATATATATACTAAATCTTGATTACTTTTTGGTGAAATATATAATTTCTTTATGAAAGAGAGAAAACATGGTATATACAATTTTCAAAATGAAATTTTGTTTATGAAAGAGAGAAAACATGGTATTATTTGAAATGTTTTATTTTCTAAAGGGTCACTGCCAATTGACAAAGAACTTGAAACTTTTTACTTATGAGTCGGGTATTTGGAATTACTCACATTTAATAGAAAAAAATTATGTGAAATGGCAAATATTGAATGATTATTATGTACTTTGTCTATAGTATTGTTGAATTATTGAATACGAGTACAATTTGATTAGTTTTGCTAGAATTTATAAAATTCAGTTTCTAATTGTATAAATTTAGAATTTATGTATGCTTATCCTAGTTATTTGTATACAATTTGTTTATACATTTGATTTGTATGAGTTATGAAAAAGTCATAACTGTATATACATAATTTGTATATACTTACTATGTTTGTATATTGACAAGCGAAATATATAAACAGGAACGAACACGTATAGCAAACAATACTATAGGTATAGAGCGTAATTTGGCAAACTATAGCTAAGGAGTATAAATGTATAACTAAATTATTTCTCTTTCCTATTTATGGAATTTACCTTCTTCTTTTTTTTAAAGTAATATAGACACTTACTTGTAACTTGGAGGAACAATACCTAACCCCAAAGATGTTTCAAAAACTTCTCAATTACTTTGGACTCACCAAAAGCTGTACCAATTTTAGCCGATAACATTACCAAAGGCCCAAGTAATGCTATGTTTCAGGTATATGTTGCACATACATAGGTTGAGACCGCTGATATTCATACAAACTTGAAACCCCAAGCCCATTATGTTTTGTAAATGGAAAAATTATGCGAGTAAGTAAACACATACTAGTTAATTAGCTAACATAGTTATAGTTTGAATTAACTACAAATATTGTGTATTGTATAACGAATTATACAAACATTATGCACGAATTGTATAGCAATATACAAACTCTATACAAAAATTACAAATTGTATAACAAATTATACAAACGTATACACAAGATGCTATAACTATAGATACGAAATGTAATTACTCAAATTATAGATATGGAGCATAATTAGACGTTATATGTTTGCCATTTATGAAATTTACTCTTTATAAATTGTAAGAGGAATTTTGAAGGTGCCAGGACCATTGGGCTCTTTGAAGGTGCAATCAACCCATCCACATAGAGTAGATGGGCTCACTTAGGGTATAACCGTTACAAGAAGCCCAATTGATGAGAAGTACCAAAATAAAAGGCACTCATTTTTAAGTAATTTTTTGTCTTTCGATTTCTGTTATTATTTGTTGTTTCTTATATTCTGACTATTATATTACTTTGTCCTAGGTACTGTCTTGTTATTACCAGTTGTTTGTGTTACTATTTGTCAATTTCTTTCTAGATTGCTTTGGACGATTTTTCTCAAGTCAAGAATTATTCGAAAACAAGCCCGCTGCCTCTGAAGTTATGTTAATGGTTGACTTTTACTTGTTTCAAGTTGCTAGAGGAATTTTGGGAATAAATTTGAACAAAATGTCTGGAATATAATGGGCTTGAAACCAATGATTACAAATGTAGAAATTAAAGTTGTGATAAACTTTCATCATGATTTATAGAAAGTTGCATTTGTGCGTGCATATACTGATATATGAAAAGAAAAATCCCAGTTAATTTGTTAATTATAAAACAGAAGACCCACAACTTTAATTATTTTTTAAAATGTGTTTATGTTTGTTACGATGATGCAACAATGAGGTAAGCCTCTCAACCACAACTGTGGTTTTTACGTTTGGGAAAATGTAGTGAATGCTAGCATTGTTTGTGCTATAAGATTATGAAATGTAGCTTTGCTCTCTGTTTCAAAAAGAATGATCTAATTTGATTTGACACGGTGTTTAAAAAAAATAATTTAATTTTATTGTTCTAAATTAAAGTTATGCTAAATGTACTGAAATATCCTTTAATCTTGTGGCCTGAAACATGCTACGTGGAAAGTTAGAGATTAAAATTTTATCAATAAAGAAAAGTATGTCATTATTTTTCAAACGAAGAAAGTATATTTTAGTTTTAAAACATAGCAAAAAATTAGTGCACATAATAATAGTGAATATATTGTATTTGTGTGTATAATGTATAATTGTGTATATTCTTGCGTATATAATATTCTTATAGTGGAATATAATACATTTGTGAGCATAATAATAGTAAAAATATGTTGTATCCATATGCATAGTAAGTGTGACTATATATACACTCACATATATTTGTATAATACCTCAAATTATCCTATGTTAGGTATGAAAAGAAAGGGTTACTTATTTGGTTTAGACAATTTATTAAATTATTTTAGTAACTTATGGAGGAAGAATTTCAAGAAAATTTGAAAATTAGTGAATTAAGTCAATTTTAATCATGTTTTCACTTCTCAATGGTCACCTTAATTTTGGCTTGGCTTAAAACTTTTTCCCTTAATTTATTTCCTTAATTGAACTTCAATTAATTAGGACAAAGTTGCTTAAAAACTTCTGTTTTCTTTAAAATATCTTGAATAGTTTCTCTATATTGAGTCTCTTTTTCAAGAAAATATAAAATAGTATGAACATTTAAATAAGTTTGATTTTTTATCGGATCATAAAAACTTACTTTCTGAAGATCTTTTTCTTCTCTTCAGAATCAAACATCAATTGCGACGATTCAATAGATGGCTCATTGAGATATTGAAATTTTAATTTTATTTTCTTTACAAGTGAAATGCATATCTAAACACAATTTTAACTTTCAAAGTAAATTCTATTTTTAAACTTCAATTTTATAAACTGTTTTTTACCTTCAAATTTCTACTAGATCTAGGTCCATACGCCTACTTAAAAAAGAGTTAATTCTTTTTTTTTTTTGGAGAATGGGTCAATAGAGTAATATTTAATAATATCATATTAAAAATTAGAATGGAAAGAATAACATGTATATCACCTTTTTTTTTAAACTTCCACACACACTAAGCATGGCGGTTAAAAGATAAAAATTTCAAGTCAATGTTGACATGTGAGATTTTTTTTACAGAATATTTGATAAAAGTAGGACGACGATAAAACACTAATATATATATATATAGTATAGTCAAATGTCAACCCACCTGAGAGGGTAGAAACTTATATATCTAAAATTTTCATTCAATATTGAAATTCTACTAAATTTGGATCATTTTTCGAATGAATCAATTCTAACAATGAATTTTTAATAATTTTTTTTATTCTCAAAGACTCAAACTTAAAATCACTAGTTAAAAACGGAAAAATCTCATTCATTTCAATACTAGAAATATATTTGGTGATGGGACACCTCCTACTAGTCAATTTTTTTTTGTTCACATTAGAAATACTTATTAATGGTTGAAAAAAATGGTGGACTTCCTTTTAACTTGGCAAATTCAAAAAAGTCATTTAGTAATAATAGATTAAAAGTCAAACAATTAAAAATTAAATGGAGAGACAGTCGTACAAGGCATTGAATTGTTAGTCAAATAATGTCAATATCAAAAAACAAAAATTCTTCCCTAAATAAATATCTTGTGGGGGTGCATTTGAAGCCATTGCTCTTAAAGCAAGTTGATATTATCAATAATATTCAAATATACAAATATTTAATTGATAGGCACTACACAACTTCTTTAGTTTTAGTATTTCTATATAAGTTGTACAATTAATTGCACTTTATAAATGTTAAAATATATAGAATAAAGCTTCACTAAATTTCCAAAAAAAATCAAGTTAGCAAATCAAAGAGAAAGTGAATGTCACTTCACTTTGATGTATACATAGGATATATGTCTTATATTTGTTGATTTAAATGGGAATATTTGATAAATATTAATAAATTTTTAATCGAGTTACGTTGAACTGTCCTAAAATGTTCTTTGTTACAAAATTTTACCCATCTATGTTTTCACCTGGCCAAACATATTTTTACCAAGGTTAAGAAATTAAGGAGATGGAAATGCAGAATAATTAATGATAATTATTAGGTCATAGAAAATATTACTATTGGTTTGGTATACACTCTTGAGTGCCTAGAAATTTTTACCACCAAGAAAATATACATGTATTAACCCCCACTAATGTCAGGTCAGGGTTGATGATATAAATCACCAAAATTTAAATTATCGAATAGAATGAAATTGATACTCAAATCGAACTTTAAAAGTACGATATTTGTCATGGCATTATTGATATGGTATACAAATTGAGTGTGGATAAGTTTTTACTATCAAAAAATCATGCCATACTCCCACTAACTTTTTGACTAAAATTTTCTAGTTCAAGTTAATTTTTCTCCGATTTATGTAATTATTTAGTTTGTAGATTCCTAGTAGGGGTGGCTATAGATACACGAGTTCACGTAAATTCATGCACTTTTTGATAAATGTAATGTGTACTTATTCTCTTATAATTTTGAATACATCTTTGATTTTGATATGTACGAGTTGATATATTTATTCACCGGAAGACAAGTAAACCAAGAAGAAATTCAATAAAGGTCAATTGAATAGAAAAATAGTCGTCTAAAGCACGCATGGTAGGTAAGTGCAATTCTACTAAAATCATGTAAAATTAAACTTATTTCAATATGGTAATTAAGTTCATGATGGTATATATATTAGTAGTAGTATATTTGTGAGTGGGGTACATGTATTTCTAATTTGCGCGTGTTACATTTCACTTGATATAGATAATTAATATTATATTTTTTATCATATAAAGAGACGTTCGTAAAGTTAAGATGTGCAAGTGATTTGAGAACGTAACTTATGACTTTTCTCATATAAATAAATATGATTGATGATCATATATAGTTGAAGTTTGAGTTAAATTGGACGGAATGTATATGAGTACTTGGTATAATTTTACCATTAGTATAGTCAATTGGCTCTTTCACGAGTTCAACGTAAAGTATGATTTAGTACTAGCTGAATTTATTATTCTGATTCATTCAAATTATATATGCATATGAATATGAAGACAAAAGAAATTATATTATATAATAACAAGATATACTAAAAAAATTTACTTGGATGGCTTTAAATATTGAATTTGTTGATTTGATGTGTTTTGGTGGGTGGGTGAGGGGGGGGGGGGTTGAATAGTTATTACAGTGCATGCATTTCGGCCAAAATAATTATAAAAAAAATGGTCACCGTATAAACATGTATGATCAGTGTATATTTCATACTTTTTGAGTGTATCATAATGTATATTTAGTGTATAGTGCATGTATAAGTAATCTACATTGTATAGGCAATATATATTTTCTATGACTTTTGGCAAGTTATATAGCATAATGATCTATATTTTCTATAATTTTTTTGACTTTTTTTAATGTAAATAAAAGAGGACTATATGTGTTATAAATAAATTAATTTATTATTATTATTATATATATATATATATTTAAAATTATCCCTTTTTCCCGCTAGAACAATGTAACTTTCGAACCTTTTTTTTTTAATATCTAATTTAAAAATAACAAGAAAATATCTTGATGAGCGAAATACATCATGTTGAGTGATTATAATTTAAGAAGTATATAATAAAACATATCTACATTATTAAATAATACAAATATTCAGTAACTGATTTTAAGAGTAGAAACCGTAACACAAAGATTATACTCCCTCATCTTATTTTATATGATACTATTTAACTTGGCATGATGTTTGAATAAAAGAAAATTCTTTTGAAATTTGTCGTCTAAAATCATTCATAAAAATTTGTATGATTAAAAATTATTTTATTAAAAGTAAAATAATAATTTTAAAATTACATTATTTTTAATTTTAATAAGATGATATTTTTTAGAACAGACTAAAAAAGAAAAATTATCACATAAAATACGATAGAGTAAGTAAGAAAATAAATTTGTCATTAGTTAATTAATTAATTAAATTAATAGAGAAAGACTTCAAATTGCTTTTCTTTGGTAAAGGATGTGACTACTTCCACTTGGACCACCCATGTTCTAAAAGATTTATTTCTTCTTCAATTCAAAAGGTCACTCTCACTTGTTCACATCTCACAAATACCCTCTCATTTTTCTTTTCTTATTTTAACATTTAAAAATGAGGATGGGGATCGAACGAAAATTTATATTTAAAAATGAGGATGGGGATCGAACGAAAATTTTAATAGATCAGTTAATTAATTAACTAAATTTTTATTATATCGATCATAGTTTACTTCTTTAGTTTATAATAATTTTAATAGATGTGATAGAATTATATAAACTTTTTATTTTATTGGTGAGAATTTAATTTTTCATTCTTTAATTTCCTCCTTGATTTTTTGCTTTTCAAACCCTATATTTATTATTTTTATTTTCTTAAAAAAAAAAAAAGAGGATGTAGATTGAAGAGAGACCATCACTTCATGTTGTTGACCTACTAGTATATTGTAGGTATTATATAAAAAAACATATGTATCTCACTGGCCTTTATTTCCACTTGTTTTGTCTTCTTTTGGACCTCATATTTGCATCACCACTACATCATCATCCTCTCTCTTTTTACTTAAAGTTTTTTTTTTTACTATGCAGAGTGTAACAAGTAGTAAAGAATTTCATTCATCATTTTTTTTAAAAAAAAAATCTTATTACTTCTGCCCTTTTTGCTTTTTTTAGTGATTCAAAATATAATCTTAAAATTGAAAGCGAGAAATATTTATTATTCAAACTTTTCTTGTTAAGATATATAACAAAATGCTACGATTAAAGAAATTTGTGATTTATATATTCTTTTAGGATCAAACTTTTCATTTTAGAGTATAAATTTACCAATTTAATAAGCCAACAACAAGTAATTTTAATTTTGGAGCATTTGATAAGAGATGCAAAAATAATACTCCAACATATATTCATTGTATGTCCAAAAAAATTTATTCTTCTTGACATATATTATTAAAGTACAAATCTTATCTTCGAGCTGGGTATAAAATTTTTTCTATTTTATTTTGGGAGATAATGAGTAAATCATGATGCAACGATAAAATTAAAACCTTTACTTAAAAAAGTTAAAATGTAAAAAAGTATAAGTACGCGTGTGATGAGATTTAAAACATATGTATGTATATACAAAAATAATAACAATAATTTGTATAATAAAATTTCACAAACTAAATCTAGAGAAAGTAATGTTTCCGTTAGACCCTCAATTTATGTACACAAGTAAAAATATGCGCGCAAACACACACGCAAAAGTTTATCTACATAGTATAGTTTTGAGATGAAAAAGTAATAATTAAATCGATCTCTTTAAACAAAAATAGCTCTATCATCCTTATCAGGATGCAATTTCATTTGTTGAAATTTAAACCTACCCTTGGTGTATAAATAATGAAATTGCAATCGCTAATTTGCGATTCCAATTTCTCATTTCTGTATTAGTAATTATTTCTTTTATTTTGAATTTTTTAAAATTTCTTTTGGTTGAAATAGCTCATTATTAGAAAATTATAAAATAAATGAATTGTATACACGATCATATGTATTTTGATAGGACACATTAATGTGGTAGCTCCAAATTAATTATGGTATAATTAGTAAATACGGCGGATTCTACATAACTTCCGACAGCCGGAATATAAAGGAATTTTAGTCATCATAATCCACAAAAATAATGATGGTATTAATAAATCTTTTACAATCATGATTTATTCTACCCCATTTCCTTCATAATATACTCTTAGGATCTTGAATTTTAAAAAATGTGAAATTCTGCCAAAAAGAAATTATAAAGCTAATTATTAATGAGTTTTAAAAAGTTGAATTATAAATTAGCTAATTATTTAATAAGCAATTTAATATAACAATAACAACATGTCTAGTGGAATCTCACGAGAGAGTTGTGAGGAGCATAGGATGTATGCAACAGATCTTTCACTATCTTTGCAGGGTAGAGAAATTATTTCTAATAGACCTTGGTTTCAAATGAAATGTAACCGATGTAGGGAAGCTGTAAGAGAAAAAGAGAGACAATAAAATAGCAATGTAGAAAGCAAGTGTAGCAACATATATTGATACACTTTGGAGAAAAAGAAATTACGTGATAGTTGATACCTGAATAATTACTATTAGAAGTATGACAATATTCGACGACCTACTTATAACCATCTGTCCTAATCCTCAATTTTCATACTTTCAGTTTAAGTAAGGTCATGTCCTCAGTCGACTGAAGTAACGTCATGTCCTTTGTAGTCACTTTCTCAATTCTTCTTTGGTCTAACTCTACCTCTCCTAGATCCTGTTAGGGCTAACCTCTTGCACCTCTCAGTGGCACAATATTGTCACATTTGCTCTTCACATGTCAGAATCATCTTAGTCTCGCTTTCTTCATTTTGTTCATCACAAAAATCACTTTCACATTATCTCATATAACTTTGTGCTCAATCATATCTTTTTAGTATGTCGACTTACTCATTTGGACATCCTTATTTATGCTACCTTCGTATTTTGAACATAAACATTCTTGATCGACCAACAAAGTAACACATACAACAGTGCTGATCAAACACCACTATGTAGTGCTTACACATACACCAACAAACTATCCCCCCCAAAAAAAAAAGTTCTATAACAAATAAATATTATCTGATGATGATGCAAGAATTATTTACACTCATAATATATATTATTTAAAGCTCTTATTTAATTAGGCCTCTTTTGAGAATTATGACTTAACCAACCAAAGAACAAGAATTATATCATTTTCATGAGACATTCTATTACTCTGTCCACCTTGTTATGTCTGTTGATAGTTGCCTCTTCACCAGAACACTAATAAAATAAGACAAAAATTAAGAATCATTACCTTCATCGATTTGCCATAAATGTCTATGATTAGTACTCCATGACGCCTCTCAAAATCTTAATCTCACATTAATGTATGTTAGTATATGCTCATGATTTCAGCATTTTTACTAAATTTACCCATATATAAATTAAAGAACCTAGTATGCTCCAAAGTGATTATGATTCCACCCATGCTTTAAATAAAATTTGATTATTGTGTTTTGAGGTAAACTTTGGTAGTAGTATTATTTTATGAACTATAACAATTACTTTATTTTTCCTAATTTATGTGACACTTTTTATTTTTTTGAAAGTCCAATAGCTTAAGTTTGATTAAAAAATCTGCATGTGAAATCTTCAAAAATTTTGAATTGAAATTTATATAATTGTAAACTACGTAAAAAGTACTATATGTCATGATAATTGACAATCAAAAGTATTTAAAAGATAATTGAAGAATTTAAGTCAAAAATAAATTTATTTAAATCTCAAAATAAAAAGGGTCACATATATTGAGACAGATCAAATCACTATTGTATTAACATGTAATTATTTGGTTGCAGGACACTTGCCCAATACCATAGCTGCCTATAGTGAAGGTTATTGTACTTGTAAACACATATGGTAAGTATTAGGGGGGACAAATTTAATTCGTCCATAAAATCTTGATCTACTCAATCAATTAAATTTTGAACAGATAAATAATCTATTTATTTTGTTAAATTAATTTATTTTAATCTATTTAATTCAAACATTTTGAAATTGTGTTGGATATACATTTTAGATTGATCAACAAGAAATTTTTTCTAAATATTTTATAAAGATTTTTGTTTTATTTCATATGTTATATATATAGTAAAAATGTAATTTAGAAGAAAAGATTTATCCAATTTATTTCAAAATAAGTTATTTTTTAACAGATAAATGACTCGTTCATTATTGACTCAATCAATTTTGATATATCAAAATCAATTTCAATCTTCTCATTTTGACACTTTTAATCTACGAAAGAAGGTGCTTTATTTATTTATGGTGATTTTTTTTTTCTTTTTTATTTTTCCTAAAGAATTTTGTGAAATCCAAAAATAAGATTTAAAGTGATGGATGTAATGATTACAGGAAGAATGTTTTGCGTCGCTCTCAGGCTCTGACTCTTAGGTCTCCAGCGCGGACCCCACTGTATCCGCACGCGCGCCAGCCGCGTGGACCCATCGTTGACTTGTAAATTAGACAAAAACCAAAAGTCAAAATGCGTAAATTAGCAATTACTCGTGATTTGACGCCGCCGATTTCTGACTACCAGAACCGGTAACCGGTCTTCCTCCACCACCTACCGCCTCACTCCGCCGCGCAACTTTATTTTACGTAACAAAAATGAGAAGAGATTCTTTTTAATTACTACCATGTATTATTGAATTTGTAGTATTTTTCATCATCGAATTACTGACAATCATAAAAATATTTTTCTGGTTGACTAACTAAATTTAAATATGTCTCGCAGTATGAGTGGGGTATATTTCTAAATTCTTGTCAAGTTAAAACATTATCAATAATTCTCTTGACTTTTTATTAGGAACTCCATGCTTCTACAAGTGTTTGAGATAATTTGTTATCATCTAGCATCAGTGGATATGTAATTTTAGTTAATTAGTTAAGTAGATGAGTATTTTTAAAATTATCAATAATTCGACTATGAAATTAATAATTTGTGTCAAGTTCAGAATTATTTTCAATATTTTTTCTTTATCTTTTAAAAATAAAAAATAATATATATATATATATATATCATCTTATTTTGATCTCACTTATAAAATTACTCACGATATCATGTTGATATTGTTGTTGATAGGGGTAGTATTTTAGTTCTAATTATGTGGCCACACCAATATATTCTTTCTTTTTTCTGTTGTATGATTATGCCTTTTTAGGTAGATGAGCCCCATATGCTAAATAGATACTAAGATTGGGATGGATAACATATAGGGTATAATGAATTAAATTTCGCCTAATTATCCTAAAGTGTCGTACGCTACATTCTCACCTATGTGACAATCATCTCTTATAATAAGACTTCTTCTTTTAGGTTTGAAGCCAAAGGATAAATAAACAAAGAATTTAATATATATCACATCATCAAGTAAAAGGAAAATACAATCTCCATATTTATCAAGTCTCTTTTCTTATAAAAGAAAGTTTATGATTCTGTAAATGGAGGTTCTAACTTAGAAACATTCACAATGTATTTCAAGTGGCTTTGAGAATTTTGTGTAAGAAGAGAATTACGTAACATTTTATGCAGATCTTTATTTTTTATTTATATTATGTACTCTCAAATTGCTTCCTTTTATAGATACAGATCGATTGTTCCAACCACACTAAATATTTGTGTTACTTTTAATATATTTCTCATTTATTTTTATGATCATCCAAGATTTGATTTGCTAACTTCCGCATTCACCTTATTAATTTGATCATACCAATGGCTACTCATAGAACAAACAAACTGTAGTGAGTTGATGAGTCAGCATCGTGTTATTATTTAATTTGAACCAAATAAAAGGACATGATTATACCTAGCCAGTAGTCCATATATGATAAATCTTGTTGGACACTCCTCCTTTTACATTTACGTTTAAAGGATTCTCCTTTGTTGAGAACACAATATTGTGAATTATGATATTCATGATGATGGCAATTGGAAAGATACACTACAAAATGAGTCTCTAACATGTTTAGTTTTGATGAGGTTGATGAATATCATTATAATTATATCTATAATGAGTAGTCACTCAATAATACACACATACCGGAGAAATGTACTAAACTCAAGCCAAGAAGAATGTTTTTCATGAAAAATGAATATATGTTCAAGCATTGGAAACAACCTTTGGTAGAAATACAAGGCAAGACTGCATATAATAGACTCTTATGGTCGGGCCCTTCGCATAACGAAAACTTTAGTACACCGAGCTTGCCTTCATTATTGTATTTTGTATTTAAGTAAAAAAATATTCTATTCAAAAAATATTTATATATAATTTAAATAAATATTATTTGCGTGGAGGGGTACGGGGGTTATGACTTATAATGGGGGTGAGGATGAAGATGAGTGTGTGTTGCAAGGTGTTGAATTTCATTTATAGAACTTAGTTTTTTCTCTTTCAAGTCATTTTCTTTATTTTTAGAAAATATAATTTCTAGAGAAATGATTTTCAAAAAATTCTCCAATTGAGCATGCTAAACCTAGAAAAATGTTTTCCTCCATATCAAATACAACAAAGTTTGTAACCATCAAATTAATTTTTTGATAAAATATGTGAGATCTCTAGTTTTTTTAATCTAAAATTTTGAATTCAAATTCTAAAAATATAGTTATATCGAAAGGATACATTAAAATTTGCATGAGTCAAGATCCAAAGTAAATATCAAATATCAGACGAAATTTTTTTTTTAGAAAAACTCTAAAAAGTAGGTGATGTCTAAGATTTACCTACCATGCTCTCAAAAGCTAAATTTATAGAGTTGTATTCGCCATTATTGAGGACATATAATTAGTTAATAGCCTGATGACCTTTATAAATATCTATTTCAAAATAATAATTGTTTTCCAAATTTAAGAATTATTTAACTTTAATAGCCTACCTGGTTGTTTGCTACTCCATTCGTTCATTTTTACTTGTTGCTATTTCACTTATTGAGGTCAAATTATATAAATTTTGACTAATATTTTTGGATATATTTTTTCATCATATTAACATGAGAAAGATTGCAACTTATAACATTTTTTGTATAGTTTTTAACCATCTAAATTTTACATTTTAAATATTATATTTAACTACTTCAATTTAATTTTGAAGTTCAATCAAATTGACTTCAAAAGTGAAATAATCACAAGTAAAAATAGACCGTGGGAGTATCAAAAATCAAACTCAAGTTGCTTGAGAAATGACAAAATGGACGGTCTTAGAAGGATATATTTGATGCTAAATTCAGAGTACATAATTTAGATCATGGCTTTTGTGAACTAAAATTTGTGGCAAAAGATATTTGAAGACATTGACTTCCACTACTAACCCAAAATATGAAAATAAAATAATTTTTTTTAAAAAAAATCTAGTCCTTTTCTAGAACAATGATAGCATTATTAATTTACCCCCTCCTTATTTTATTTTTTTTGGCTTAAAAAAGAATTTAGTCCACATCCAATCTATATATGTTTTATATAAACTCATTATTTATTTATTTAAAAAAATCTAGTGCGGCTTAATTAATCAGAGAATAATTAGAGGGTAACAAAATTAAACTCAATCCGTCCAATTCATTAAAGTTTAACCTGTCCATTTATTAGCTCAATCTATTTCAACTCATTTAAAATTGGGTTGATATGCAATCTGAATTGACTCGAGAGAGATCTTGTCAAAATATTTTGAAAATACTTTTTTTTAATTTAATATATTTTATATAGCCAAAATAAAGAAAAATATAATTTAATTAAATACTAAAATATTAAAAAGATTAAATAAGTAAAACACAATAAAAGTTGGGTTGAGTTGGGTCTTGACCCACAATATAACCCACTACTCAACCCGTTTTAACCTTACTCATTTTGATTCATTCAAATTAGAGTTGACTTTAGTTTTGATCCGTTTGTTGTCTTAACCCATTGATCCAACCCGCCCAATTACTATCCCTAAAGAATATAATGGAGCTCATGTTCAATTGAGTCCATAGGTAATAAAAATAATGATATATTTTTAATATATGGAGTTTGAAGAAGATAGTGTATATATATTTTGTGAAGATAAAAAAAAATTAGGTTATTTTTTATTTATCCTCGACTCAAATATTAATGATATTTATAAACTATAAACATCGGCTAAAGATTATAGTGGTTTGTGACGTGTATGCTTTTGTCTATTACTATATCAATGGGATATTGACTCGACAAGGTATGAGAAAGCTTATTTGGCATTGTTAGCTTTATTGAAACAAATACATAACCCTCAAATTGAAAAATAATTTAAAGTCAAAAGTTAAAGTGGGAGAAATAAAAACATTAGTGCTCCTGACTATAAGAGATAATACTATTAAATTTAAAATATAAATACTTTATTCTGCAAAAGTAAAATTAAGATGATAAAATTAGCTCATGAAAATATGATTTGTTCAATTCGTTCGAGTTTGGATTGGTAAATGAACTCATCCCATTTCAACCAAAATAATTTTAGCCTACAAAAATTATGTTTATACGTGGTTAAATTGATCCATTAGTAATATTAATTACTCCTATGTTTTCAAAGAAAATATTTTTTATTTGATATGCCATATAGTGTCATAATAAAGGAACAAAAAATAGTTTTAATAGATATTAATTAAAAAACATAAAATAGATTAAAATTTTGTCAGAATTGCAAAGGTTGAGCTATGACACACTAAGTCAAATACAATTCATTTCAAGCTAAAAAAACCTTTGAATGGATCAATGACCTGTTAATTTATTATTCTCTTTATTCAATAATAGTATTATTATTGACTTGACACATGAATTAAGAAATAATAAACGATAAGAATAATTTTACCAAATCATTTTTGTTGAATACTCTCTCTGTTCACTTTTAATTGTTAAATTTCGACTTGGCACACACTTATTAAGAAAATAATTATTGGTATATATATAGTAAGTTTACAATTTTACTAAGTTAATTGAGAGGGTCCACTCACTATATTTTTCAAAGTCATTAACTCATAACAATAAAATTGTGGGTATAATAGAGAAAATATTATCCTATCTTGATTTGTCAAAAATGATCATTAAAAATGAAAATGAAATTCATTTGAAAAACTTTTTGACAACTAAAAGTGAATGGAAAGAATATAAGTCATTTAAATATAAAAAAATGAATGTACTATTTAATAATAAAGATAAAAATAAATATAAAATAATAAATCATTAATTAATTTTACAAACTAAATAAATATCATCAAACATTTCAAAATAATCTAACAAATAAGTAAAAATTAAGGAAGAAAGTAACCATTTACACCCCCCCACCTAAAACCAAACAAAGTAAATAAATTGTGTTTGGCTAAGCATAGGGAAATTAAATTTTGATTTCTAAAAAAGTGCAAAACCCTTTCATTTGTCTAATCAGTCACAAAAAAGTCAACCAATATATTGTGGTCATTTTTGAATTTCATTAAACTAGGAGCTACTATAAATAGCCATACGCAGCGAAACGAAGTCATTTCAATTTTCTGTTTTCTTTTCCAATTTCCAATTTAAAAAAAAAAAAACACACAAGAACCAAAAACAAAGCAATTTCCAGAATAAGAATCTATCTCTATTCTACATTCATTTTTCTAGTGGTGCTTCTAATATATTTGGTCAAGTTGGAACATATTTAAAAGAAAAAAAAAATTCTCTCTTCCTTTTTTTCCTTTTGATTTTGCGAAAATCGCCATGGCGGAAGAATTTCAGCTAGGTAGAGGAAATTGGTGGGAATCATCAACTTCAGCATCATCAACAACAACATCATCGTCTAGGAATAAATTTATTGATAGCGGAATTTCTTCATGTACAACGCCTTCAGCATCAAGTACTACCGCGCTCAGCAGCATGGCGAGTAGCTTTATTAATTGGCCGACAGAAATTCATGAGGACATCAAAGTTAGATCCGATAATTTTCCAAGCGCTGATTCCCATAATCGAGGAGGACAAGGCGTTTTATCTGTTGATGATCCTAATTTACAAATGATGGGCTTAGGCTTGTCTTCTCATCAAGGACTTGATTGGAACCAACCTTTCTTGTAAGTAAAAATATTATTTTTGCCAGCCTTCATGTTTTTTATTAGTTGATTTCATTATCATAAAGCAAACGCCAAAATTAACTTGATTTTGAGAGGTAGAATTGGGGTACAGTTTGTCAAACAAACACAGATTCATGATTTAAATTTAAAAATTTTCATAAATTTGTGTTGCTTGTCCAACCAAGATTAAATTGATGTTCCAACTCAATAGTAGAGGTAGGAGGCGTTGAACCTCTTTTGCAAAAAATTAAATCATATATATGTATATTTTTAATTTTTTTTAATTTGATATATATATAATACATGTTGAATCCTCTTGATTATTTATATTTTTTTCTGCAGTCGAGGTGAAAAATCCGAGAGTAGTTTTCGTTCGTTAATTCAAGAAGGGTTGAGTTCAAACACAAATTATCAACAAGAAGGAACATGCCATGAACAAGATCATAATAATTGGAGTACACAAAAAATATATCATGGGAATTCTGATGATTCTTCAGTGAACGATTATAATAAGCAATTATTTAGTGGTCATAATAATCTGGAAAATTCATCGGTACCTTATGAAAGTCCATCAAATATGTTACAAGGTTTATTAATTTCTGACCTTAATAGTCATCAGCAGCAGCAAGAATCCAATAATTTTACAAGTGCAAGTAGATCTTTATATTATAATCCTTCCTATAATAATCCAATTACAAATTGTGATGTTAATAATATTCCTCCAATAACATCTGTTGATGTTATGTCTACTTCTTCTTCATCTTCATCTTGGTCTAAATTTCCTCAATTTCTCCGAACATCGGATCCTCCAAAAGTACAACAGTGGCTGATGCCACAGCCGCCTCACAGCCAGTTGTCACATTTCTCCGGTGGCACGCCTTTTTGGAATGCCACATCAGCAGCTAGAATTGCAAAGGTTGAGCTATGACACACTAAGTCAAATACAATTCATTTCATTTCCTCCCTTCTTTGCATCCACAGCTCCCCACCAACCCAACAGTTGATGAGAAACCAAAGGTAAATGAATTAGTAGTTTTTACTCCCTCGATACGTATCATTTTATGTGATTATGTTTGATTGAACATGAATAAATTTAAGAAAAAAAATGGTTTTGTCATTTATGCAAACTCTCTTTAAGCTTTGTTATATTAAACATCCCATGATATTTTTTGTAACTATCAAAGCATGCAAGGAAATTTTAAAATTTAGAGTTCTTTTTAGATAAACTGAATTATTCATTATTTTTTTAAGAGATTAAACAGTAAAAAAGGTCATATCAAACGAAACATAAAAAGTGTACTTCTTGAGTTTTAATGTATGTGTTCTTGTTTCACCGAGCAAGGAATTTAAATAAAAATTTCATGATTCGTAGAATGAAGTAACACGTGGGTGGATATATATATGAATTCAAATCTGCCGAATCACTCATATAATAATCTTCTATATTTTGGGTCTTCGTGTTCCGTCATCTGACTTATGTTCTTCATGTAACATTTTGACAGTTGTAAATCATTTTATTATGAAAAAAATGATATAATTTCTTAAGGATATACTAAATGAAAAAGTGAATCACATAATTTGTGATGGAAGGAATAATAACTTAAACTCAATTTGTTTACCATGTGTGGATTTTGATTTTCTTTCTTTTGTTAAATATATTCATATAAAATGTGTACTAATATTGGTGCATTGTGTACAACAGCATACAAGTGAAGGTAGAAATATAAGCACAATAACAAAGAAAAATAGCAGTGAAACTTCAAATAAGAGACCAAGGAATGAAGCATCTCCATTACCAGCTTTTAAGGTATTTTGCATGAATTAATCAAGGACAAAATGGGACATTTAATTTATTTGTTTATTCCCTCAGAATAATAATTATGAGAATATGTTTTTTTGTTCTTGTATTTTAAAAAAAATTAATTTAAAATAAATTTCAGGTGAGGAAAGAGAAAATGGGTGACAGAATCACTGCACTTCAACAATTAGTCTCACCTTTTGGAAAGGTAATTATAATGTTGTGCCTCAATATTTTTTAACTAAAATTAATTTTATAAATAAGCAGTCTTAGATAGAAATATTGAAACTGATAATAAATAATGAATATATTTGATTAAAAGAACTATTGATAAACAGTTTTCCATTAAAATGAGTGATATGTCGTTAAAGTTAGTTAGAAAAATTATAAAGGAAAAAATATTTGTACAAGGGCTCAAGGAGAAGAACGATTAATGAAACTAGAACTGGTACGTAAATATTAATAATATGTTTATTTTTATCAAAAAGAAAATGGAATTGGATGAGTTGACAATTCTATTTGATCAAAGTATTTTGAGAATGGAGAAAAGATATCATGATTCATGAATAAAATAGGAAAATATCTACCCAAATTAAAAATGCTTATAAGTTTAAAATTAATAAATTTGGAATCATTTATTTGCTTGATTTTGGCTTATAAACTCTTGGGTATTTATCAAAGACAAATTATTTTCTTAACAAAAATTAAGCTAATTTGATCAACTTGTTTACCTAAATATTCTTTATATAACTCTTATATATCCTGTATATTGAGTGAATACATTAAATTTCCTAAATTATAATTATCTAAAAAAAATTAAGGGAATTTGATGAGCTTATAAACTTATATGAATGTCTTTTTTATTTGTCCAGACTGATACAGCTTCAGTGTTATCGGAAGCGATC
>DF358253.1:55156-74616 GCA_000787875.1 Solanum virginianum
TAACTTAGTCACCTTGTCTTAGACAAATTTAAGTTATATACACCATCAGTTCAATATATAATTTTTTCTATACCATCATGTCACTTTTACATATTATAATAGGCATTTTGTCTTTTTTTCTTTTCATGATTACAAATCTCACCTTGTAAAAAACATTTACCTGTAAATAAGTGACCTGATATTGTAAATGACTATATTCTTTATATATATACTGATAATGTATGTAACTTAAACTTTTGTTATATATCGACCCCCTGGAGAAGTGGGGGATGAAATGACAAAAAAGACTCTTTTTGGAGGGGCCATATAACTAATTACAGTACTAGCTAGTATTATTCCAGGTCCATAGCAGGCTGATGATGATGGAAAAAGAAAAAGAAAAAGAAAAAGAATGATAAAAGAGAAGGAAAAAGAAATGAGGCTTTAAACTTTATTTTTGGACCAGCTCAGGCAAAGTGATGGCCAATATTTTTGGACCACTATATGTGAGTATCTAAGGGGTATAAAAAAAGATTATATTTTACCCTAATAATTATAATGCTAGTTAGTTTATAAAAGGAATTTTGTTTGTAGCTGAATTTAGTTGAAATGAGATATAAAAGGAGCTTTTTAGCACTAGCTGTTTGTATCTATTATTTGTGCATATAGCTGGCACTAGCTTACTTTAATTTGAAACAAAAGAAATGAAGGAATAATTGAAGTTTTCAGTGTGATAGATTATTTGATTTGAAATATAACTTTTCATTTGTTTATATGTGTCCGGAATAAGTTAGTGGAACTTTTTAGTGAGTTTCCACTTTTTTTTGTTTTCTATTTTACTATATATATTGATGAATTGAGTAATGGAGGGGTGTAGGTGAAGGAGGCATGTGTATATTTTTGTTTCCTTATTTTTATCTGATCACGTTTGAACGATCACAATAACTGATTCAAATAGAGGGAAAAGAGAAGTCAAAACTACGCTCAATGATGTGATGAAGTGTACAAAATCCTTTCACCAATTTTTATTAGACATTTCAAGTTTAATTTTTGACAATGTTAAGGTGTGTTTCACCTTAATAAATGAGTCATACATAAGCATGAAGTGAATCTAAAGTAGTTAAGCTTGTGAATTTCGAAGACCAAATAATTAAACAAAAAGAACTCAATGCTCATTCCCTTCTCCTTTAACTCTTATTTAAAGAATCAAAATATTAAAATAAAAATATAGTAAAATTAAGAGGATTATGATAATCAATCTAGAATTAAAGAAAGAAAACACAAGATCTAACTTTTTTTATTAAACTACGTGTCTATTCAAATATCATAATATCATCGCAATAGAGGACAAGTAGCTAGAAATGTATATTTGATGGCAAAAAACAATATTTATAATATAGCTAGACTAAAAAAATCAAAGAAAATATATGTTAAATAGGTATTACTTGGTGATTATCATTATAACTTAGACCTGATAATGTACTATAATTTTAATCTACCTCTATTATATTCACAACCTTAGTGATATAGGCCACTTTTAGCATTGTCATGATGTACTTTGGAATTATCTATATGGAAAATTGTTTAGGCAAACATTATTAGCTTTACTTAGAAGCTTAATAAACCCAAAAAGATAGCATCTATGCAATCATCATAATCATTGTGCTTTTGTGAAGGTGCCAATTTCATGTTCTTATGTATTATCCAAATTCTTTGATTTACTTTTATTTTTCAATATATGCGCAAAGTTAGACTTTTTTAAAAAAAACCTTGGATGAATAATATTGTAAATTGTCATGTAGATGCTTCTTCTCTTGTCCCTCTCCAAAAAGCATGGCTCCAAAGGTTCACAGCATAAATTCCATCCAATTACGTACCACAAGTCCACATAGAATAAAAAGAATATAATCAAATAAATATGTCAACAACTATGCAGAAATTTGTCATCTAATTGATACCAGTACACGATCGTCCTTTTTTTGTCGTTCGAAAAAATATCGAGGGAGGTGGTTAGACAGGATATTCTGCAGCTTTGTATCACTAAAGACATGACCTTAGATAGAAAGGAGTGAAGGTCGCGCATTAGGCTAGAAGGTTAGATGGCTAGTAGGGGTAGGATGATGTTTGATCTTGTGATATAGTAGGTTAGTAGAGATAGTCATGCCTTAATATCTTGTGTTGTTATTGTACATCATGTATTTGTTACTTTTATCGTCTTTAGAGAATATTATTTGCTTTCCACTCTAGTTGTTTTGTTTCATATCTAGTAATTTCTACTTTTGGGATGATACTTTTGAGATGAGGATCTTTTGGAAACAACTTCTCTATTTCTATGAGGTAGTGGTAAGGTCTGCATACATTTTATCCTCCCCAAATCCCACTTGTGGAATTTCATCAGGTATTTTATTGTTCTTGTTACATTTATGATCGTCTTTTTATTTCTCCTACAACTTATTAATCTTTAAGTTTTAGATCACGGTCAAATGAATTCAATTAAGCAAATTGAAAATCTTACAAGAAAACATTAGACGACAACTACATATACAATCAGTGAAATCTCACAGAAAGGGGTTTGGGGAGGATAGGTATACAAAAATCTTTATCCGCGCATCACTTGAAATTAGAAAAGTTATTTCTGATATACATGTACATCCCACGTCTCAAGGATGAGAAAATGATAAATTAAAGGTCTAAAATTTTGTAGACATTAGACATCAGCTTGTATATGGAAGAAAAACAGTACAAAAATCTTCTTTAATTTAATTTCCAATCAAATTAAGAGCATAAATTCTTCTTTTAAGTTCAATTTTTTTGTTAAAGAATAAAAGAGTGCTCCACTGCATTACTAAAGTATATATTAATAGCGACAGTACGGTTGTTTCTATCGTGTAAGCAAAGACATAAGCAAAGGATAATTAGTTTAATAAGAAGAATTAAGCACCTAATTAAGCTAGTAAGATGCCACTAACCCGAGCTTTAAGCGTAATATTAAAATATCATCCTACACATGTGCAACATAGTAATTAATCAACGATAAGTATCATTAACATTCTTCATTTGTGATTTAACCAAAGAGTATATTCATTTATTTTGGTTTTCCACCCGATATTGATGTTAGAATTTGATTAAATTCGTATTCACGAATTGCATAGTCCAATTCGCATGCAATATTTTTAATAAGATTTTTTTCAATGGGTGCAAATCCAGAATTATTAGTTATAAATGGAAGAATTTCAATCATGATTAGAGAATATTGATTATTTAATAATACTGTATAAGTTGGAAGTCTTTTTTTTTTTTTTTTAAATATCAAAAACAGAGTAATGAAACACAAAGGAACAAAGTGTTCCTCAATTGCTAAAGATTTGTGGCCTCTTCATTCCCAAAAATTTCAAAAATCTCTTCTTTCCATCCGAATACATTAATTCAGTATTTCGGATATATTAATTAGGTAATTATGATATATTAATTCTACTTCTTAAATTATCTCTATATTTAATATATCATACTTTAAATATTATCTGCTGATACTTAAAAATCCTAATTTTTATATTCAGAATTGAATCAATGTATCCAAATTGTCGGAATTTTTATAAATTCAAAAAGGTTGGGAAAATAAGTTTTATGTAAACCCTCCTTTTTAAATTGATGATGGCCTTTGGGCCTTGGTTGCTGAGGCCCATGAGGAAGATCAATTGAGTCCAAATTACATGTCATGATTTTTAAATTGTTGATAGCAGTTGGGCCGACCAAGGTCCATCAGCGTAATCCATACATGGAATAACATAGTTGATGTATTTATGTATATATATAGTAAATGTTGAATTTTGAAACTTTTTTGATACGTTTTTAATCACGTAACGAAAAATTTGTCCCATCAATAATTTAAGCTAATTACAAAGCATAGGTTTACCTAATTAGTAAGAATGTGAACTGTTTGACTTTAATCCATGTTTTATCTCAATTAAATAATCCAACTATCACATTTTATATCTGTTTTAGGTACATATTTCATTTTTTCTTCCCACAAAAGTCATGGAATTTGAGTGGTTAAATAAAATCCCACCCTCACCTTTTTATTATTAATGAAACTCAGTATTATTTGTTTTAAAGTTGCTTTCAAAGATACCAAACCCAACCAAAAGCAAACTGTTGGAAATCTGAGAAAATCTCAACAGAAGTCAATAGCAGCCTTTTGATTCTCCACTATTCTTATCCCAACCACAAAAAGAAAACAATCACTTTCCTTTTGCTTTTTATGTTGAAAAAATCTTAACTAGTCCATCGAGATCATAAGTAAATTATTAGACATAAATATTACAATATATAAGAATAATAAGAATATTAACTTTATTTTATTGAAATAATTTGTTCGAAAAACTTAATCTTTTGAAGATTGTTTTGTAGTATCTTGTTCTGAGATAGAGAAAAAGAGAAAAAACATATCTTCTGGTTTAAGGATCAATTCTTAAAAAAGATGCTGAAATGTCTTTTCATGAAAGATACATGTTCTTATAAGTTTTCATCATAATAATAAGAAAAAGTTCATCGCATATGTATATACAAATATATTAATATATGAGTTCATAAATTTCTAACATTCTATAGTTAAAAAAGGACCAATTGGCAAAATTATAGTAAAAAAGATATTACTCCTCAACAAACATATACTCAATGACATCCCGCAATAGTAGGGTCTAGGGAGGTAGAATATACGCAGACATTACTACTGCTTTATGAAGATAGATTATTCTCGAAAGACCCTCGGCTCAAATATATCCGTCCCAGTAAAATAAGAAAACAATAGAGATAGAATAGCTGCTAAAACAAAGAATAATGTCAAATATATAAGAAAACAATAAGAATAGCAAAATGATCGAATAGCAATAACTACACGATCATAATATCACAATTAATTCTATGACAAAATGATCGAATCACTTTTGCATGCCATTATTATCCTTATCGAGAATGTCATAGACAAAAGAAAAACACGTAGTTGACCCAGTAAAACCCTTCCAATAAATAGGGGACATTCATACACTATTTTTGTATAAGGATTTACACAGATAATAACGATTAACCTGAGTTGTAATGTAATGATGATTCTTAATCAAAGTTTTAGATTTAAGTTTGAATATGAAAAAAATCTTATTAAAAACGCAGTTCAAATTTAATGAAACTCCATAGATTTCAAACATCGAATAAAAAATCCAAAAAATAAAAAAAAACTATTGTGGGGATCAAAAAGTCCAATAATCTTTAAGCAATTGTCCTAATAAAACTTTAGAATTATAATTAATGTACTAAAATTCCGCCACTGGTCACACTGTTGAAAGCAATCAATTCTCAAACCATCAAGAGTTTAGACGTGGCATAAAAATATATATATATTTCTTTTAAAAGCAACAAATTATTATATTTGGAGTTCCAAATAATTGAAACATAATATTTAGGTACTTGTTCTTTATAGAATGAAAGATCTAGTGAAATTACACTTGGCCATTTTTCATTTATTGAGATGTTTAGGTTTGAAACTGATATTTACAGAAATATTTAAGTTCCCCAATTTTTTTTAAAACATAATTTCTCTCTTTTGGCTATTATTGACTAAAAGACGACTAAATATTAGTATGAAAAACAAAAGAAAAGTCTAGCCAATCATTTAAGTTTTGAATTAAAGAGGTATTCACAAAGAGAAAGGACAACAATGTAGATAGAGACTCTGTGGCTATTAATAAACCACTAGCCCCCCACCCGAAATAAATAAATAATTAAAAGATTAATAAGTACAATATGTAATTTACTAAATTATTATATTTTTAAAAAAAATTTAAATACTATTAAGAAAATACAATACAAGATTATGATTAGAAAAATATAATGTATTAATTTTTGTCTTGAATTTATAACATGTAAATTACTCTGGGACAACTCTTTTTGCTAAGTTAATACTTATTTTAGGATGTAGGGAATAGTACATATATCATTTTGTTTCAATTTATGCGTTATAATTCAAAATTTAATAATTAATTTATTTCATATTTGAAAAGTACATAATATCATAATTCATACTCCCTCAACTTAATTTTACTAGTAACATTTTGCTTTTTTAAGAGTCAAATTTTATGAATTTTGAATAATATTTTAAGATATATTTTTCAATTAAATTAATGTGAGACGACTTTGCAACTTGTAGTATTTTTTATATAGTTTTAAAATATCTAAATTTTAAATATTAAATTAATCTAATTAAATTAAGTTTTGAAGATCAATCAAATTATCAATCTAATTAAATTAAGTTTCAAACTTCAATCAAATTATCATTCTAGTCAAATTAAGTTGCGAAGAACAATCAAATTAACTTTCCCGAAGCAAGAGGTGATAAGCAAAAATGAACAATAAAAAAAAACTCTATAAAAGATATAAAAAATAAAAATCTTTAAATCTAATAATTCGAGCATTGCCACATAAATTGAGTGTGCAAATAATATTTTCATTTAAACGAGAATGATGTAAATAAACCTTATCAACAAATGTAATAGATGAGACTGCTTCTTCCTTAATCAGTATTGGAATAGTAACATCCATAAGCCCTGGTTGTTAAATTTCTCATCAGTTCGACTGGACAGGAGTACAACATAGACGTGTTTACTCAAAATTCAGAACCTAAAGTGCCCTTCTTTTGAGGGAAATGTAGTAATCACCACCTCCCAATAACTACATGAAATTTAGCCAACTGTAATTTAAGACGTGGACAATTTTGTCAAAATACAAAACTGTCCAAAAAATTTGCAAACCCCACTCTGTCTTTCAAGTCATTCAGTCACAAAAAATGGAGTCTTTGGTCATCCATGAAACAGGACAGCTTGACTTGTTGTCACCAACACTCTTTTAATTTTTAATTTTTTCTTTGCTTCTTTTTGTACAACCAAGAAATGAAAAAGGGGTAGCAGCCATGGAGAAATTTCTACCTTCTTTGCTTCTCTGCTTTTTAATTTTTATTGTAAAAGTTAATGGTCAAGGAGATATGATAACTACAACTCAGTTCATCAAAGATGGTGAAACTATTGTTTCTTCAGATGGAACGTTTGAGTTGGGATTTTTTAGTCCTGGAAATACTTCAACAAATCGTTATGTTGGAATCTGGTACAAGCAAATTTTTGTTATTACTCCTGTGTGGGTTGCTAATAGGTTGGTTCCAATTACTGATAAATCCGGGGTTCTGAAAATTGTTCAGTCAGGTGTTGTTGTTCTTCTCAATGGTACAAATTCGTCTGTTTGGTCTACGAATTCATCGAGATCCGTGAAAAGCCCCATTGCCCAGTTGCTGGACACGGGGAATTTCGTAGTGAGGGATGCTAACGATCCGAATCCAGATAACTTCCTCTGGCAGAGTTTTGATTACCCTACTGATACCCTGATAGCAAGTATGAAGCTTGGAAAGGATTTGGTGACCGGGTTTGAAAGGTATCTTACATCTTGGAGAAGCAGTGATGATCCTGCTCCAGGGGATTATAGTTATCATTGTGATCCAACGGGTTATCCTCAAGACGTTATGAGAAAGGGGGATAAATTGATTTATAGAGCAGGGCCATGGAATGGTCTAAGGTGGAGTGGTGCACCTAATATGGTGAACAATTCGATTACCTCATTTGGCTTAACAATGAACGATAAGGAAATCTATTACAAATATGAACTCGTGAACAAATCCGTTGTTTCAGCATTAGTAGTAAAGCCTAATGGGAACACTATGCGTATGATTTGGATTGCGAAGACTCAGGGTTGGGTTAATTACCACTCTGCTGATGCAGATGACTGTGACACTTACAAATTATGTGGTGCATATGGGACTTGTAACATTTTGAGTGATCCTTTGTGTCGATGTTTAGATAAATTCGAGCCAAAGCATCCGGATGATTGGAATAGAGCTGATTGGACGAGTGGTTGTGTCCGGAAAAGCCAACTGAATTGCACTGGAGATGGATTTATTATGTATTCTGGTGTTAAATTGCCTGATACACGAAATTCTTGGTTCAACGAGACCATGAGTTTAGATGAATGCAGGGCGCTTTGCTTGAAAAATTGTTCGTGTATGGGTTATACTAATCTAGATATACGCAATGGAGGAAGCGGGTGCTTGTTATGGATTGGGGAGCTGGTTGACATCAGACAGCTATCTCAGTCAGGACAGGATATCTACATTAGGATGTCTGCTTCGAAAATAGGTAATATGCAATTTACTGATTCATTGTTTTTGTTATTATCGTTGTTCTTTTTCTCGATTCCCTGGAACTAGTTGTGTAGGGAGATGCTCCAAAACTCTCATTACACAATGCTTGTCGTCAAGAATGATGTATTGGATAGTTCAATTCTGTTAAGCTGATTAACGAACGAAGAGGACTGCTTTTACAAGGACTTTAGCTGTAAACTTTAAGAAGATTGCGATAAAATTAGTACCCTTTAGGTTGTCCTCAATATCTTCATTTGGATGGAAAATATTGCAGGTTCTGCTGGATCAAGTTCAAACGGAAAGAAATCTGTCATACTTGCAATAGCTTTGCCACTATTGTTTGCGTTGATTCTACTAGGTTTAGGTGTTGGCCTGATTCTTTATAAACGGAGAAGGAGAGAGGATCCAGTGGTTACAACAACGAGTAAGTGATCAATACAAATTTAATCTGTTGAAAAGCTGAAAGCAGCTAATGGCTATTGTTCTGTATACCACTAGTATTTCTTTTCAAGCTCGTCATTTAGACAAAGTCTACTTGGTTGTTCAAATTGCAGGGAAATCAAGTGGTCACGGCAACAAAAATGATAACAGTAATCAAATTAACCATGAGGAGTTTGAGCTACCACTTCTCGACTTATTAACATTAATCAATGCTACCAACAACTTTTCATCTGCGAATAAGATTGGAGAGGGCGGCTTTGGACAAGTTTACAAGGTAGAAACATTTGATCCTTTAGAGCACATTGAAACCTCAAATTTACTTATTTTTTCTTTGGTTGAAATGAAAATAAGTTCTACTTTTACAGGGTGTGTTAGAAGGGGGGAAAGAAGTAGCAGTGAGGCGGCTATCAGAAACATCAAAACAAGGACTTCATGAGTTCAAGAATGAAGTTAACTGCATTGCTAAACTTCAGCATAGAAATCTTGTAAAGCTTCTGGGATGCTGCGTTCAAGGAGAAGAGAAGATGTTGGTCTACGAATACTTGCAAAACAAGAGCCTGGATATATATATATTTGGTTAGTCTTTCACATCCAGTGTGCAGCCATTTCTTTCAATCTAATCAACAGTTATGAATGAATAAAGCACCTCAAACATAACGAAGCTAATACTCAAGACCTGAAATTCTGATGTGATTACACTGCGCTTAGTTTCATGTTTATTAGAATTTATAATAATTTGACAACATTTGGCAGATGAAGAAAGAAGTGCATTACTTGATTGGCCAAAGCGCTTCAATATTATCAATGGAATTGCTCGTGGACTGATGTACCTGCATCAAGATTCGAGGCTCAGAATTATCCACAGAGACTTGAAAGCTAGCAATGTCTTACTTGATACTGAAATGAACCCAAAGATATCAGATTTTGGGATGGCTAGAAGTTTCGGAGGAGATGAGACAGGAGCCAATACACGGCGTGTTGTTGGAACATAGTAAGATTTTATCTTTAGTTTTACATGTAGTTTGTTACATTCACACGTGCATATCCTGCCTCGCTCTGCCCTGCCCCATATAAGATTAAGCCCCACCCACTCCATTGCCATCTCTTAATAGTCCTGCGGTTTCTTTGTTGCAGTGGTTACATGTCCCCGGAATATGCAGTTGATGGGATATTCTCAGTGAAATCAGATGTCTTTAGCTTTGGCGTACTAGTACTAGAGATTGTGAGTGGAAAGAAGAATAGACGATTTGTTCATCCAGACCACCACCTCAACCTTCTTGGACATGTAAGTAGTGTGTTCTAACTCCTCGGCTAACTGATCAAACTTTACTTAGCGTTGACACTCAGTGCATATAACTTAAATCGTTTGTTAAGGGATGGATCATTATATGCAGACATATATGCTACATAAGGAAGGAAGATCATTGGAGCTAGTTGATCCAAAATTGATGGACTCATCTAATATCTCAGAAATACTAAGATCAATCCATGTAGGTTTATTATGTGTTCAACAAAATCCAGAGGACAGGCCAAGTATGTCTACTGTGATTATGATGCTGACCAATGAAGGCATTTTGCCACCAGCTAAACATCCTGGTTTCTTCACTGAAAGGAAAATTGGTGATGTTGATCAATCTTCTTGTAGTACACAAACACCAAGTTCTATAAATGAAGTTACCATCTCATTGTTGGATGCTCGATAGGAAGAATTTCGCGTGATTTCTCAGATGATCACTCAAGTGATAGTTATTATCTCAGAAAGTTACTGTTTTTGTTGAAGAAAATTGAAATTAACAAGAAAATGATTTTCTGAGATAGTAACTATTAGTTGAGTAACTATACGAGAAATCAACCGAAGAATGTTATAGTTGGTTCCATCTTTTATCATTTATTAGAATTGTATTAAAATCCTCTCCTTTTTTACTTGTGTATTTAATTAGAAAATTTTGTATACAACATACATACTGTACTCTATTGTAGTAATATATTTGTCTACATTTATGTATGGAACAAAAGTTTAACTAGAGACAAAACTAAACTAATAGAAAGATCTAGTCAGGGTAATATTATATTGCAATCAATTTCATTTTTTTTTTCTCTTTTTCTTTTTTTTTAAATTTGTGCATCTGGTTTTGTTTGCCATGGTGACGTTAGTCTCACGTCTTAAAAAAATATAATAATGAAGAATTTGATATCCTTCCAGGAAAACACTTCTTTTTTTAAATAAATAAATAAATAAACAACATACTAGAATCCGTCCTATTGATGATTTTTTAAATATATTTTATCTCAGATAATATTTTAAAATAAATTAAGCCCAAAAAGGGGGAAAGCGTGACAGGATGGAGGACTCTGGAGCCATGTGTCTTTTACTATTGTCCTTATCCCATCAGTTTCTTAATTGACCAAAGTTTATTTTATTATTGCTATTTTTGTTCAAATACCCATGAAACTTATGTTGTTTATAAATCTGACTTGTAACTATGAAAATAATTATTTAACATATTAATATCAAAAGAAAACGTGGGCTGTGACATGGATTTTTATATTTTGTTTTTGAAATAATGAGGAAGATAGAATTTTTAATAAGAGGTGTTAAATAAAAATATTTATAAAGTTACCATGGACAGAACAAATAAAAATATAACACATATCTTCAAGTAATTTTTATAATTCATTAATCAATGTACTAAACATTTAGCTCGTATCAAGATGTGCTAATACGTATATAAATATTTATTCTCGTCGTCCTATTTTATGTGATATCTTTGACTTGATTTTTAAAATTTATAATTTAAAATCAATCTTATAAATTAATGTAACTGAGAATCATTTCATTAAAGATTAAAAGAGAATTTTCAAATGAAATTATTTTCAATCGAGTAAGATAACATTTTTTTTGTAATAAAAAAAAAATATAACATAAAATAAAACAAATATTAAATTAAATTTCTACCCGTATATACCATGAATTTTTAGACTCGGCTAAAGATGGTTCCGCCCATGTTTCCAAAGTCTTACTCCAACAGAGATATTAGCGTCATCATGAAATAAATTTTGTTCAGAATGGGCACATCTTCAAATTCAAACCCCATTTGCCGCTTTTTTGCTCTCCATTTTCGTCTAATTTTCCTACCCGCTTGTATTCCGCCCTTTTCCAGACAAGAGTTTAGTGCATCGGATTATCCTTTCTTCGGTATGTGTTCATCTTCCTTTTTGGGTTTAAAATTGACGTAAAATTCTATATCTGAATATGCTCATTTCGTATCATTTTTCTTTTCAAAATTCTCTGACAATTTCTATTTCCTTTCGCAGTACTCACGTGTTCATCTGGGTCTCTGAACCGGCCAATGCTACCGGTGGCAGTCTCGAGGTATGAATATTTTTCCTCTATCAATGTCGAGAAGATGAGAGAAACGAGACTGCGATGGTTTGGACATGTGCAGAGAAAGAGTGTCGATGCTCCTGTTACGAGGTGCAAAAGGTTAGTTTTAGGAGGTACTCAGAGGGGTAGGTAGACCGAAGAAGTACCGGGGGAGGTGATTAGACATGATATGACGAAACTGACATGACCCTAGATAGGAAGAAGTGGAGGTCGCGAATTAGAATAGTAGGATAATTAGTTAGTAGGGTGAGATAGTCAGGGGCCTTGTGTTTTATTTCTAGTACGTAAATGTCAGTATTTGCGTGTTGTTTATATTTTAAACTGTATTATACTTTCGTATTATTATGTGTTTTCCTTATTTTTGATCATATCTAGTCCGTTCTGCGCATGAGTTTTGACATGAGGGTTCCCGGAAACAGCCTCTCTACTTAGGTAGTGGTAAGGTCTGCGTACCCTCCCCAGACCCCACTTGTGGAATTTTACTGGGTATGTTGTCGTTGTTGTTGTATCAATGTCGAAATGCTATTGCTATTGGTCCTAAATTTTTTTTGCTTTAACTAAAGTATGAAATTAGTCTGTGCATACTGGAAATCTGTGGATGATATTGTTGTAGATGAAATCTGTGGAGAAAATACGTGCATAAGTACTAAAACTGAGACAAATTGGGGATATAGAGATTGAAATCTGTAGATGGTATTGTTGTAGTTAGGAAAAGTTTTAGGGACTGGCAAAACTTCATCATATTTTATGAATTTTGTGTTTGGATTTGAGACTATTGCTCGTGAACTAGATTTAAGTGACCACTCTCGTACTGATTCAATACCATTTCCAATAAACTGATTGCAGTATCAAATTTTGCTTGATGTAAATATCATGGCTCAACTTATATTGGAAGTGATGCCTTAGTATTAACTGTTGAATATAATGAGGAAACAAAATTAAATGAGATTGAGAAGTGACAGCCAATCAACAAGCTTTCAAATTTACATATGTCTGTCATTTCTACAAAGAATAAATGAAAAGATTTTTACAACTTCAAGCTCGTTGAAAGCAAGTGAACCAGTATTTTCTTATCGGGCAACCAATTTTGTGATGGGGGTCTCAAGTATGGCTAGACGAGGGTTCACCATCCGGTGCATCTCTTTCAATGTAAAAACCTGGTCGTTTAGGCTGTGGCAATACTCCTCCATTGTTTAACATCATAACCACAGAAGACATATTTGGACGATCTTCTGGACATTGTTGGACACATAATAGACCAACACAGATTGATCGTTCTACTTGGGGTGTTGAACAAGAATTCCCTAGGTATTCATCAAGTAGTTCTGTTGATCTATTTTCTTTATAGAGTTTCCATGCCTGTAAATTACAGGATCGTTAGCACTGACTTTGCAGATATCTGTTACTAATAGCTAACATAACACCACTGGATAAGTAAAATGAAATAATTAAATTTTACATGTCCAAGTAGATTTAAGTTGTGGTCTGGATGAGAGAATCTTCTGTTGCTTTTCCCACTCATAATTTCCAATATTAAGATACCGAAGCTAAATACATCTGATTTTACCGAGTATCTCCTATGCAACGCATATTCCGGTGAGAGGTATCCACTGCATAAAAATGTAAACAAAAGTAGAATTACTAATGCTGGAAAACATACCTAATATCTCAGGACTCTTCTTAGGTTCAACTTCCTAACTATCCACTAGAAGGTTCTTACTATGTCCCAACAACTCGGTTGGTCTTGGCTCCAATGCCATTCTCTTCACATATTTTTGCTATGCCAAAGTCTGATATCTTTGGATTGGAGTATAAAAGTATGACTAAAAAAATATATTTTATTAATTTTATCTTGAATTTTTAAGATGTAACTTACTTTAAGGACAATTCTTTTTGCTAAGTTAACACTTATTTCATGATGGAGGGAACAGTATGTACATTATTTTTGTTTCAATTTTATCTGTTATGATTCAAAATTTAATAATTAATTTTTTAAAAGTAAAATTTCATATTTGAAAAACACATAATAAAAAAGTGCTATAATTCATACTCCCTCGACTTAATTTTATTAGTCATATTTTGCTTTTGAGAGCTAAGTTTTATGGATTTTGACTAATATTTGAAGGTGTATCTTGCAATCAGATTAATTTGAGACGAATTACAACTTATAATATTTTTCATATAAATTTAAAATATCTAAAATTTGAAATTTTAAATATTAAATTAATCTAACTAAATTAAGTTTAAAATCAAATTATCAATCTAATTTAAAAGTTTCTAATACTAATCAAATTATTACTCTGATCAAATTAAGTTGTGAAGAACAATCAAATTAACTTTCTCGAAGCAAAATGTGATAAGTAACAATGAAATGGATAAGACTACTTCTTCCTTGATCAGCGAGTCTGGAACAGTAACATCAAATAAGTCCTGGTTGTTAAATTTCTCATCAGTTCGACTGGACAGGAGTACAACATAGACCTGTTTACTCAAAATTCAGAACCCAAAGTGCCCTTCTTTTGAGGGATATTTAGTAATCACCACCTCCCAATAACTACATGAAATTTAGTCAACTGTAATTTAAGACGTGGACAATTTTATCAAAATTCAAAACTGTCCAAAAAATCTTGCAAACCTCACTCTGTCTTCCAAGTCATTCAGTCACAAAAATGAAGTCTTTGGTCATACATGAAAGGGGACAGCTTGACTTGTTATCACCAACTCTTTTAATTTTTAATTTTTTCTTTGCTTCATTTTGTACAACCAAGAAATGAAAAAGGGGTAGCAGCCATGGAGAAATTTCTACCTTCTTTGCTTCTCTGCTTTTTAATTTTTATTGTAAAAGTTAGTGGTCAAGGAGATATGATAACTACAACTCAGTTCATCAAAGATGGTGAAACTATTGTTTCTTCAGATGGAACCTTTGAGTTGGGATTTTTTAGTCCTGGAAATACTTCAACAAATCGTTATGTTGGAATCTGGTACAAGCAAATTTCTGTTATTACTCCTGTTTGGGTTGCTAATAGGTTGGTTCCAATTACTGATAAATCCGGGGTTCTGAAAGTTATTCAGCCAAGTCTAGTTGTTCTTCTCAATGATACAAATGCAACTATTTGGTCCACAAATTCATCAAAATCTGTGAAAAACCCCATTGCCCAGTTGCTGGACACAGGGAATTTCATGGTGAGAGATGCTAATGATCCGAATCCAGACAATTTCCTCTGGCAAAGTTTTGACTATCCAACAGATACATTGATAGAAAAAATGAAACTTGGAATGGACTTGGTGACCGGATTTGAAAGGTATCTTACTTCATGGAAAAGCACTGATGATCCTGCTCCAGGGGATTATACTTATCATTGTGATACAACGGGTTATCCACAAAACCTTATGAGAAAAAAGGCTAAAGTGACGTTTAGAGCAGGGCCACGGAATGGTATAAGGTGGAGTGGTGCACCAAATATGGTGAACAACACGATCAAATCATTTGGTGTGACAATGAACAATAAGGAAATTTACTACAAATACGAACTGGTGAACAAATCCGTTATTTCAACGTTAGTAGTAAAGCCTAATGGGAAAACTATGAATATCATTTGGATCGCAAAGACTCAGGGATGGGTAAATTACCACTCTGCAGATGCAGATGACTATGACACCTACAAATTATGTGGTGCATATGGAACTTGCAACATTTTGAGTGATCCTGTGTGTCAATGCTTAGATAAATTCAAGCCAAAACATCCGGATGATTGGAAAAGAGCTGACTGGACGAGTGGTTGTATCCAGAAACGCCCACTGAATTGCACTGGAGATGGATTTATTATGTATTCTGGTGTTAAATTGCCTGATACACAAAATTCTTGGTTCAACGAGACCATGAGTTTAGATGAATGCAAGGTGGTTTGCTTGAAAAATTGTTCGTGTATGGGTTATACTAATCTGGATATACGAAATGGAGGAAGTGGGTGCTTGTTATGGATTGGGGAACTGGTTGACATCAGACAGCTATCGCAGTCAGGAGAGGATATCTACATTAGGATGTCTGCTTCAGAAATAGGTATTATGCAATTTACTGATTCATTGTTTTTGTTATCATTGTCGTTCTTTTCCTTGATTCCCTGGAACTAGTTGTGTAGGAAGATGCTCCAAATCTCTCATTACACAATGCTTGTCATCAAGAATGATGTGTTGGATAGTTCAATTCTGTTAAGCTGATTAACGAACGAAGAGGAGTGCATTTACAAGGAATTTAGCTGTAAAATTTAAGAAAATTGCAATAAAATTAGTATCCTTTAGGTTGTCCTAAATATCTTCATGCCCACATCTTCAAGCAGTGAACCCTTTTGTGGAGAATAAGACTTATATGACCACTTTGCTCTCCAATAAAATAGTTTGCACAAAATTTTAGAAGTTTGTTGGCATTTCTAATAGAAACAGCTACCTTAAAATATTTTGGATGGAAAATATTGCAGGTTCTGCTGGATCAAGTTCAAATGGAAAGAAATCTGTCATACTTGCAATAGCTTTGCCACTATTGTTCGCGTTGATTCTGCTAGGTTTAGGTGTTGGCCTGATTCTTTATAAACGGAGAAGGAGAGAGGATCCAGTGGTTACGACAACGAGTAAGTGATCATACAACTTTAATCTGTTGAAAAGCGGAGTACAGCTACTGGTTATAGTTGTGTATACCACTAGTATTTCTTTTCAAGCTCGTCATTTAGACAAAGTCTACTTGGTTGTTCAAATTGCAGGGAAATCAAGTGGTCACGGCAACAAAAATGATAACAGTAATCAAAGTAACCATGAGGAGTTTGAGCTACCACTTCTCGACTTATTAACATTAACCAATGCTACTAACAACTTTTCATCTGCGAATAAGATTGGAGAGGGTGGTTTTGGACAAGTTCACAAGGTAGAAACATTTGATCATTGAGAGCACACTGAAACCTCAAATCCATTTAATTTTCTTTGGTTGAAATGAAAATAAGTTCTACTTTTACAGGGTGTGTTAGAAGGGGGAATAGAAGTAGCAGTGAAGCGGCTGTCAGAAACATCAAAGCAAGGACTTCATGAGTTCAAGAATGAAGTTAACTGCATTGCTAAACTTCAGCATCGAAATCTTGTAAAGCTTCTGGGATGCTGCATTCAAGGAGAAGAGAAGATGTTGGTCTACGAATACTTGTAAAACAAGAGCCTGTTCGGAACTAGTTTCTGCTCCTGTTGGTGAAGAATTCAAGGAGAAGAGAAGATGTTGGTCTATGAATACTTGCAAAACAAGAGCCTGGATATATATTTATTTGGTTAGTCTTTCACATCCAGTGTGCCGCCATTTCTTTCAATCTAATCAATAGTTACGAATGAATAAAGCACCTCGAACTTAACGAAGCTAATACTCAACAACAACATACCCAGTGGAATCCCACAAGTGGGGTCAGGGGAAGCGAAGCTAATACTCAAGAACTGAAATTCTGATGCGATTACACTGCGGTTAGTTTCATGTTTAGGAGAATTTATAATAAGTTGAAAACATTTGGCAGATGAAGAAAGGAATGCATTACTTGATTGGCCAAAGCGCTTCAATATTATCAATGGAATTGCTCGTGGATTGATGTACCTGCATCAAGATTCGAGGCTCAGAGTCATCCACAGAGACTTGAAAGCTAGCAATGTCTTACTTGATACCGAAATGAACCCAAAGATATCAGATTTTGGGATGGCTAGAAGTTTCGGAGGAGATGAGACAGGAGCCAATACACGGCGTGTTGTTGGAACATAGTAAGATTTTATCTTTAGTTTTACATGTAGTTTGTTACATTCACACGTGCATATCCTGCCTCGCTCTGCCCTGCCCCATATAAGATTAAGCCCCACCCACTCCGTTGCCATCTCTTAATATATAGTCTTGCGGTTTCTTTGTTGCAGTGGTTACATGTCCCCGGAATATGCAGTTGATGGGATATTCTCAGTGAAATCAGATGTCTTTAGCTTTGGCGTACTAGTACTAGAGATTGTGAGTGGAAAGAAGAATAGACGATTTGTACATCCAGACCACCACCTCAACCTTCTTGGACATGTAAGTAGTGTGTTCTAACTCCTTGGCTAACTGATCAAACTTTACTTAGCGTTGACACTGTTAGTGCATATAACTTAAATCGTTTGTTAAGGGATGGATCATTATATGCAGACATATATGCTACATAAGGAAGGAAGATCATTGGAGCTAGTTGATCCAAAATTGATGGACTCATCTAATATCTCAGAAATACTAAGATCAATCCATGTAGGTTTATTATGTGTTCAACAAAATCCAGAGGACAGGCCAAGTATGTCTACTGTGATTATGATGCTGACCAATGAAGGCATTTTGCCCCCAGCTAAACATCCTGGTTTCTTCACTGAAAGGAAAATTGGTGATGTTACACAAACACCAAGTTCTATAAATGAAGTTACCATCTCGTTGTTGGATGCTAGGTAGGAAATTTCTCGATGATCATTCAATTAATAGTTATTATCTCAGAAAGTTATTGTCTTTGTTGAAGAAAACTGGAATCAACAAGAAAATGATTTTCTGAGATAATGACTATTACTTGAGTAACTATACGAGAAATCAACCAGAAGAATGTCATAGTTGACTCCATCTTTCATCATTTATTAGAATTGCATTAAAATTCTCTCCTCTTTTACTTGTGTATTTAATTAGAAAATTTTGTATACAACATTAACAGCATACATACTGTGATCTCCTTTGTATTCTTTTGTAGTCATATATTTGTCTACATTTATGTATGGACCAAAAGATTAACTAGAGAGTAGAGACAATGCTAAACAACTTATAGAAAGATCTTGCTAAGGCAATATTATATTCCAATCAATTTCATGTTTTTTTTTTAATTTCTGTGCATCTGAGTTTATTTGTCATGGTAACATTAATCTTACGTTTTAAAAGAATATAATAATGAGAAATAATATCCTTTTAGGAACACACTATTTTTTTTTGAAAATAAATAAACAACATAGAAAAATCTGTCTTGTTGATATTTTTTAAATTTATTATACAGATCAGATAGTATTTTAAAATAAATTGAGACCCAAAAAAAAGGGAAAAATGTGATAGGATGGAGGACTCTAGAGCCATGTGTGTCGTTTACTATTGTCCTTATCCCATCAATTTCCTAATTTGACGGAAGTTTATTTTATTATTGCTATTTTTGTTCAAATACGCATGAAACTTAATGCTGTTGGTAAATCTGACGTGTAATTATAAAAATATTACGTAACATATTAATATTAAAAGAAAATGTGGGCCGTGACGCTGCTTTTATTTTGTTCTTACTAAAGGATATCAAATATATATATATATATATATATATATATATATATATATATATATATATATATATATATATATATAAAAAAACA
>DF358253.1:74687-99780 GCA_000787875.1 Solanum virginianum
CAAAATAGAATACACGATCTTAAATATAAAATTACCAAGTATAGAACAAATAATAATACAGCAGACTCGAGTAATTTCTACAATCCATTACTCACTGTACTAAATATTTAATTTATGTCAAAAAATATCAATAGTTATGTCAATATTTATTAAATCAAATTATAACCTATTGCTCCTCCACCCTTGTTCCCAAAGTCGAGAAAAGGCCATAAATAGTCCCTCATTTATTAGAGTAGGTCTAAAATGGTCCCTTAACTATACACTTATCGGTTTTAGTCCTTGAACCACTTATTTCTCTCTCTCCCACTACTTTTTCCTCACGTTCTTATGGAAAAAAACCCTAACCCCAACGATTCATCATGAATTTCCTCAGAGAAAGGAGATACAAGTCTTAATTCTATTCAATGGAGCATCATAGGACGCATATTATTATTCTTAATGGCCTGAGTATGCTATTTTCTGGAGAAGACGACATTAACGGCGAATTTCGACAACAAAGATGAATCGTTGGGGTTAGAATTTTTTTTCACAAGAACGTGAGTTGAGGGACTAAATTTGATAAGTTTTTGGATAGTTCAAGGACTAAAATCGGTAAGTGTATAGTTAAGTGACTAAATTTGATAAGTTTTTAGATAGTTCAAGAACTAAAACCGGTAAGTGTATACATAGGTATCATTTTAGACCTAGTACTGTTTATGGCCTTTTTACTCCAACAGAGAAATTAGGGTCATCATGAACTAAATTTTGTTCAAATAGGCATGTCTTCAAATTCAAACCGAATGCCTTTTTTTTTTTCTCCATTCTCATCTAATTTTCCTACCCGTTTGTATCCCGCCCTTTTCCAGTCTCCGCACTAAACAGGGAGTTTAGTGCACTGGATTATCCTTTCTCTGCAGGTATGTTCATCTTCTTCCTTGTTGGGTTTAAAATTGACGTAAAATTTCTATATTTGAATATGCACATTTTGTATCATTCTTCTATTTGGAATTCTCTGACAATTTCTGTTTCCTTTCCCTGTACTCAGGTGTTCATCTGAGTCTCTGAACCGGCCAACGCTATCGGTGGCAATCTCGAGTTATGGTTATTTTTCTTCCATCAATGTCGAAATGCTATTGCTATCGGTCCTTAATTTCTTCAATTAACCTTAGTTTTTTTGCTTTAACTAAAGTATGAAATTAGTCTGTGCATACTGGAAATCTGTGGATGATATTGTTGTAGATGAAATCTGTAGAGAAAATGCGTGCATAAGTACTAAAACTGAGACAAATTGGGGATATAGAGATTGAAATCTGTAGATGATATTGTTGTAGTTAAGAAAAGTTTTAGGGACTGGCAAAACTTCATCATATTTTATGAATTTTGTGTTTGGATTTGAGATTATTGCTCGTGAACTTGATTTAAGTGACCACTCTCGTACTGATTCAATACCATTTCCAATAAACTGATTGCAGTATCAAATTTTTCTTGATGTAAATATCATGGCTCAACTTATATTGGAAGTGATGCCTTATTATTAACTGTTGAATATAATGAGGAAACAAAATTAAATGAGATTGAGAAGTGACAGCCAATCAACAAGCTTTCAAATTTACATATGTCTGTCATTTCTACAAAGAATAAATGAAAAGATTTTTATAACTTCAAGCTCGTTGAAAGCAAGTGAACCAGTATTTTCTTATCGGGCAACCAATTTTGTGATGGGGGTCTCAGTATGGCTAGACGAGGGTTCACCATCCGGTGCATCTCTTTCAATGTAAAAACCTGGTCGTTTAGGCTGTGGCAATACTCCTTCATTGTTTAACATCATAACCACAGAAGACATATTTGGACGATCTTCTGGACATTGTTGGACACATAATAGACCAACACAGATTGATCGTTCTACTTGGGGTGTTGAACAAGAATTCCCTAGGTATTCATCAAGTAGTTCTGTTGATCTATTTTCTTTATAGAGTTTCCATGCCTGTAAATTACAGGATCGTTAGCACTGACTTTGCAGATATCTGTTACTAATAGCTAACATAACACCACTGGATAAGTAAAATGAAATAATTAAATTTTACATGTCCAAGTAGATTTAGGTTGTGGTCTGGATGAGAGAATCTTCTGTTGCTTTTCCCACTCACAATTTCCAATATTAAGATACCGAAGCTAAATACATCTGATTTTACCGAGTATCTCCCATGCAATGCATATTCCGGTGAGAGGTATCCACTGCATAAAAATGTAAACAAAAATAGAATTACTAATGCTGGAAAACATACCTAATATCTCAGGACTCTTCTTAGGTTCAACTTCCTAACTACCCAATAGAAGGTTCTTACTATGTCCCAACAACTCGGTTTGTCTTGGCTCCAATGTCATTCTCTTCACATATTTTTGCTATGCCAAAGTCTGATATCTTTGGATTCATGTCCTTGTCTAACAAGATGTTGTTAGCTTTCAGGTCTCTGTGGATTATTCTCAATTGAGAATCTTGATGTATATACATAAGTCCCCGAGCTATACCATTGATAATGTGAAATCGCTTAGGCCAGTCTAATACCTTGCTTTGTAAGTCATCTGCCAAATAATGTTGGGTCATTAACACACTTAGTAGGTATAGTGGAAGGTTGTATTAAAACCTAAGACAAAATCAGTTCCTTGGCGATGGAAAAGTAGTATTATAAGTTTGGGCTACCATGTATGTTATTGTTAGGCTCTTCTAAGCTGTGGTCTTAGTTCTCTCCTTCCTTATTTTTTTTACATGCTTTATGGGGATTTCAAAGTTGGAGGAAAATCATTGTACTCCTATAGGCATCAATTCACTGAAATGCAATTATTATTCAAAATTTGAAATGCATGGATTGATAAGTCATACCAAATATAAATGAATCAAGACTTCCATTTGGCAAGTACTCATAGAACAACATTTTTTCTTCCCCTTCAATGCAGCAGCCAAGAATTTTCACCAGATTTCTGTGCTGAAGTTTGGCAATATATACAACTTCATTTTTGAACTCTTGTTCTCCTTGTGTAGAAGTCTTAGACAGCCGCTTGACAGCTATTTCCTGTCCTTCAAGTATGCCCTAAACATCACAATCTCTGCATGTTAACTTTTTCCAATAGCTAACTCAATCAAAATCTCTGCTCACAAGTTGTGGATATCATAAGTTTATTCTATTTTCAATTAAGCCCTACGATAATCTTCTTTAAAACCAAAAACTGAAGTCTAAGAAATATTCGCCCTTTGGATGGTGGAACAAGTTGTCACTTGCCACGTTGGAAGGGTGAATAAACAAATGACTATAAAAATGGCTCTCTTCTTAAAAAAACTATATCCTCAACTTTCAATCTACAATTCCACCCAAAGGGTGATAGGTTGCTCTTTCACCACGTTCTTGAAAATGCTCAAGGTTCTCGACTGAGTAATTAGAGCTAATTGTCAGACTACACTTATTGGAAAAGCTTAGATAGGAGTTCTTGGATATGTTCTGAGGACATCCCCACGTTTCTTCCCTTAGCTATTGCATAGGTCTTCTTTTGGTTGCACAAAGTAAAGGTTTATGTCATTACACCTTTGATCATACATTCATACAATTCCTATAATGTATCTTGATGAAGTTTTACTTTTAAGGACAAGGTCTCAAGTGTGTATACCTTGTAAACAGGTCCAAAGCCCCCCTCTCCAATCTTTCTGTCAATTGAAAAGTTATTTGTACCCTTTGTTATGGTAGATAAGTCAAACAGTGGTATTTTTAATTCTTCAGTGCAACTGCCACTGCATCCTGAAATTCCTGCCACAACCAAATGACATATTTGCTTATAAAAAAAAGCAAATGAAGTGAATATTGTTTAAGTTGCAATTATCAGAGAGCCATGAATGTTCTTTTCAGTATATCCTAGATTTAGATGTCAAGAAAAAAAGGGTATCCAGCTTACCTTTGTTTTTGAGCTCTAAAGCCTTCTTCCTTCTTCTACGGTAGATCAGCAGACTAAGGACTACCAGAATCAGACCAACTGATAATGGTACAATCCAGAAGAATAATTTTCCTTTCTTTCCATCTGATTGCTCTAGACTATCTGCAAGTATCATTTCAACAGAGATATATAACAAATTGCAATATCTACTATCCATGGGGATGATGATTTTTATTTTGAGTTATAAAAGGATATGCAAGACGTTGGAGTATGATATTTTTGATTTGTTGATATTGAGTTGTCAAGGTTCTAGAATTCCTTGTGCAGTGCAAGTCGTATCAACTGCTTGTTCTGTAGGAAATTAAGTGCTTATCAATTAATTCCAAAAAAGTGATTGGGGTATAGTTAGTCATTATGCATGTGGGTTCAACTTATAAATTCAGACCAACTTCACTCTAAAGAAGTAGCTTTCTGTTCTATCGTAATATTTTAGTTCCTGGTTATATGTGGTAGGAGTTGGAACTGGATAGTACTTGATATTTACAAGCATAGTGACACATCCCGCCTAAATTCTGCTCCAAAACTACGCAGGAACGTGTCCGCCGTGCTCTGGAGGGCTCCGGGACTATCCTAGCCGTCCGTTGAGGAGGTGTAGTAGTATAAATACCCCTCCTTGGCATTCATTTGGCACCAAGCAAAGTTGTAAGCATTCAAGCCTTGGAGCAGAATTTATGCGGGATGTGTCAATAGGCGCAAAACCACAGTCTTGTTTATTTAAAATGCCTGCAACCCCAAATTTCTTTACTATCTTCAGGTAATCTATCGAAAATCTTAAAGTAACAACAAGCCAACCTGATTCAGAAGCAGCCATTCTAATGTAAATATCTTGCCTCCCAATGGGTCCCTGCCGAATGTCAAGCAGATTCGTAAACCACAACAAGCATCCACTGCCTCCACCGACTATATCGGAATTGGAGTAAGCCATACAAGAACAATTTTTAGAGCAGATATTCTTGCATTCTTCTAGTGTCATAGTCACATTGGACCAGGAGTTCTGTGTGTCTGGCAATTTGATATGTGAATACTTCAAAAATACATCTCCTTTAAGGCAATTTAGTTCAGTTCTTCGAACGCAGCCGCCTGACCAATCTTTCCTCTTCCAAGCATCACTATTTTTGGGCACAAATTTGTCTAAACATCCACATACCGGATAATCTTGACTGTCACAGCTACCATATGCGCCACACAACTTATACATATCACAGTTATCAGCGGGTATTAAGAGGAAAGGGATCCAACCACGATTTCCATCACCCCAAGTCCAAACCTGTAGGACTCCACTATGACTTAATGTCAACCTCACGAGAACTTCAGATGTGAGCCTATATCCAAAATACACCTCTGTCTTACTTGAAAATACCCCATATCTATAGAAAGAACCGTCTCTTGAGTTCTGTGTCCCACTGAAAGAGCGACCATTCCAAGGTCCAGAACGATATACTACGTCTGAGCCCTTTTTCAGGATATTCTGTGGGTAACCAGAAGGATCACAGTGGTATGTATAATCACCGGCAGCAGGATCCTCCTCATTCTTCCATGATGACAAGTACACCTCTCTTCCAGTTACTAAGTTTGTACCAAGCTTCATGCCTGCTAATAGTGTATCCGTCGGGTGGTCAAAGCTCTGCCATAGGAAATTCCTGGGAGTATCATCTTCAGCTTCTTTGACAACAAGATTTCCAGAATCTAGCAACTGTGCAACGGGATTCTGCACAGATCTTGATGTCTTAGTTGACCAGATAACATTGTTAGTACCATTGACAAGGACAAGAAGTCCTGGCTTGATTACTTTCAAGATACCTGATCCACCGGTCAGAGGAGCTTCTCTGTTGGCGACCCACACCACTGTCCTAACAGATATGTTCTTATACCACATACCCACATAGCGATTTTCCGAATTACCTGGACTGAAGAATCCCATTTCAAATGTTCCACCAGTTGAAGCAATATTGGCATCGCCGTCTCTCAGAAAATGGGTTGTAGTAATAGTATCTGTTGCACCTAAACAGTGGATGGAATAAAAATACAGCAGTAACGATAAGTAGAAACTCTCCCTTAGTAATGCCTTCATGTTTGAGATCCAAAATTTATCTATGTCAAATGCAGCATAATAATTATTGTATGAGTACAAACACTTGACTTGTTTGTAGACGACTAATTGTTGTATAAGAATAAACTAAGCAAACGTGGTGGGAAAGTATTAAAAAAGCCAGCACTTGAGCTTTAGAAAGTACTTTTTTGTATTGGACCCTTCGACTTAAACCTTACCAACTGCACTTTTTTAACTACTCAATTGTGACGTGTAATATAAATATTGACACCTAATTTTAAAAAGAATTGTAAAATGACATATAGAAAATAAGGTGAATATTATCTTAAAAGAAACAAAACCTTTGCATCTTCTCATTATATTTTGTTTCTCTAGACATCCGTATTCTTTCTTCTCCATTTTGCTTCATTCCCACAAATTGTTTGAGTGTTCTTGTTGAGTTTGTTTGATTTTCAACTTATGTTAGTTTTTCAAATTATTTTCGTATTATTTGCTGTTCAAGCTGTATTTCATCTTCTATTTGGGTCTTTGTTTGATTTTAGAGAATTTTAGTTGATTTGCCTTCAATGACATAAAGTCCACAATAGCCTGATGAAAAGTACAATAGAACCCACCAAAAAAATTGAAGAAAAAAAAAAACTGAAAATGCATGAAAAATACAGGACTATAGCGAAGGATAAAAGAAGCTTGGAGAAAGAAGATTGAGAAAAAGACAAAGGAAAAAAACTAATGTCTAACAATGGTATTAGATGCAAATGGGAAGGAAGATGACAATATAAAATCCTATTGTGGCAGACTCTTTTGACAAGGTCTCACACTCCTAATAAAAGTCTTGTACGAGAAGAGTCAAAAGTCTTAGTCTATGAAAATAGCTTTTCTTAAATAAAAAAAGTTAATGGCTGCTTTTGGTTTTGTGTATGTTTTACGAATAATTTAGTAAAAGACATATATGCTCTGAGCAGAAGCCATGTGAAATACATCATTATTAATGTTGCCACAGTTCAAATACAATGAAATCTGGCTGGATAGCTGAGAGCATGAAAGAATTAGAATATATTTTATCATCTGGTTAGAACTTGTAATAATTCTATCCAAACAATTTTCTGGAATAAATTTCCTTTAAAAAAAGGGATACTACCAATTTTAGTCATTTAATTATTTATAAAAGCTTAATTTAAATCTTATGATATTTCTCTATGAGTATTTAATCAGCCAAACTTTTCAATAAAATTCAGCTAAACTCCCCATAGCACGCTCCAAGGAGGGTGAGGTTGTTCAACCAAACTTTTCAATGAAAAATTATACCATATATACAATTATTTTTCTTCCATGTTGTTGTTATAGTAGTGATAATGGAAGGAAATTAACTAATGATTTAAATGATAGTACTAATTTCATTGAGAAAAAAAAAATCTTATCAGAGTTTAAAAATCAAAATAGTTTAATGAATTTGATTTGTTGAAAGTTGTGAGCTGTATATAATTGAAATGAACGATGATTTGGGAACATTTCAAACTATAAAGAATGTTGTGTAAATTGGGACAATGGAGTCTACTACAGAGAGAAAAACTGATTGTAGTCACTACAGTACTAAAACAAAAACAGTTTAGTGATAGATTTGAAATCCATAGATAATATCACCATATTTAATAACAGTTCTAGAGATTGATGAAACATCATCTTTTTCTATGGATTTGTGTTTGATTTTGAGACTAATGTTCTTGAACTTGATTTGTTGGCTATCCTCTTCATTGTATTGAGAAGTAACAGCCAATCAACAAGCTGTATTTACATATGTTTCAGTCAGTTTGACATAGTTAATCAGGCTAAGCCATATACAATTTTTTTTCACCACATTTCTACAAAGAATTAAAGAAAAGGTTATTCAAACGTCAAGCTTGTTGTGGAAGCAAGTGACCAATATCTTTTCATCGGACAGCTAATATTGTGATGGGGGTCTCACTCACTGTATTCTGTGCATATAATTCACCACCCGGTGCATCTCTTTCTATGTAAAAACCTGGCCGTTTAGCTTGTGGCAATATACCTTCATTGTTTAGCATCATAACTGCAGAAGACATACTTGGACGATCTTCTGGACATTGTTGGACACATAATAGACCAACACAGATAGATCGTTCCACTTCAGATGTTGAACAAGAATCACCTAGGTACTCATCAACTAGTTCTGTCGACCTACCTTCTTTATAGAGTTTCCATGCCTGTAGATTACAAGATTATTAGCACTGACTAGATTTGCAGATATCTGTTATTAGGAGATAACACAACACCAAAATCTTACATGTCCAAGTAGATTTAGGTTGTGGTCTGGATGAGAGAATCTTCTGTTGCTTTTCCCACTCACAATTTCCAACATTAAGATACCAAAGCTAAATACATCTGATTTTACTGAGTATCTCCCGTGCAATGCATATTCTGGTGAGAGGTACCCACTGCATTAAAATGTAAAGCAAAAATAGAATTACTAATGATGGAAAGCATACCTAATATCTCGAGACTCTTCTTAGGTTCAAATTCCTAACTACCCAGTAGAAGTTTCTTACTATGTTCCAATAACTCGATTTGTCTTGGCTCCAACGTCATTCTCTTCACATATTTTTGCTATGCCGAAGTCTGATATCTTTGGATTCATGTCCTTATCTAACAAGATATTGTTAGCTTTCAGGTCTCTGTGGATTAACCTCAATTGAGAATCTTGATGTAGATACATAAGTCCCCGAGCTATACCATTGATAATGTGAAATCGCTTAGGCCAGTCTAATACCTTGCTGTGTATGTCATCTGCCAAATATTGTTGGGTCATTAACTCACTAAGTAGGTAGAGTGGAAGGTTGTATGAAAAGGTAAAACAAAGTCAGTTCCTTGCCAATGGAAAAATAATATGAGAAGTTTGGGCTACCAAGCATGTTAACATTAGACTCTTCTACAGCTGGGGTCTTAGTTCTCTCCTTAATTTTTCCTGCTTTATAGGGATATCGAAGTTGGAAGAAAATCTTTGTACTCCTATAGCCATCAATTCACTGAAATGCAATTATTATTCAAATGCATGGATTGAGAAGTTGTACCAAATATAAATGAATCAAGACTCCCATTAGGCAAGTACTCATAGATCAACATTTTTTCTTCCTCTTCAATGCAGCAGCCAAGAATTTTCACCAGATTCCTGTGCTGAAGTTTGGCAATATATACAACTTCATTTTTGAACTCTTTTTCTCCTTGTGTAGAAGTTTTAGACAGCCGCTTGACAGCTATTTCCTGTCCTTCAAGTATGCCCTGAACATCACAATCTATGCGTGTTAATAGCGCTTTTAATAAGGAGAACAAGTTGTCACTATGGAAAAGACAAATAAATAAATGAACATAAAGAGCAAATGACTCTCTTCTTAAACAAACTATCCTCAACACTTAATATGCTATTCCACCCAAAGGGTAATGGGTTACTCCTTCAGCACGTTCTTAAAAATGCTAAAGGCTCTTGATTGAGTAACTAGATCTAATTGTCGGACAACACTTATTGGAAAAGCTAAGATAGTGGTTCTTGGAAACATTTGAGTATGTTATGATATGTACAAGTTCATGGGCCAGAGGGACATTCCCCCTTATCCCCACCTTTCTTCCCTTAGTTATTGTATGGGTCTCCTCTTGGTTTCACAAAGCAAAGGTTTATGTCATTACACCTTTGATCATACAACTCCTATGTTGTAACTGAAGATGAAGCTTTACTCTGAAGGACATGGTCTCAAGTGTGTATACCTTGTAAACAGGTCCAAAGCCCCCCTCTCCAATCTGTCTGTCAATTGAAAAGTTATTTGTAGCCTTTGCTATGGTAGATAAGTCAAACAGTGGTATATCTAATTCTTCAGCACAACTGCCATTGCATCCTGACCTTCCTGCCAAAACCAAATGACATAGTTTTGCTTATAAGGAAAAGCAAATGATTGGATGTTGTTTAAGTTGCAATTATCAGCAATTATGAAAGTTCTCTTCAGTATATTTTAAATGTCTATTCCTCTATTCTGCTTAGAATTCAAGAAAAAGGAGTGGTATCCAGCTTACCTTTGTGTTTGAGCTCTAAAGCCCTCTTCCTTCTTCTATGGTAGATCAGCAGACAAAGGAATACCAGAATCAGACCAATTGATAGTGGCAGAATCCAGAAAAGTACTTTTCCTTTCTTTCCGTCTGATTTTTCCAGAGTATCTGCAAGTATCCATTTAAACTAAGACAACAATAAATTTCAATCTTTCTCCAATCATTGGTGAGATGATGTCTTATTTTGAGTTATTAAAGGTTCTGCAAGCCTTTGGAATAGTGCATGTCATTTTTAATTTGTTCATATTGAGTTGTAAAGGTTCTAGACTTCATCGCGGAACACAAGTCATATCAAGTGCTTGTTCTATAAAAAAACTAAGTGCTTACCAATTAGTTCCCAAAAATTGAATGGGATCTAACCAGTCACAAAACTACAGTCTGCTTTAATCAAAGTGCCTGCAACCCCAAATTCCTTTACTATCTTCAGGTAATCTATCAAAAATCTTTAAGTAGCAACAAGCCAACCTGATTCAGATCTAAGCAATTTCAGACAAGCAAGTATGAGCACTCATGGAGATCCAATGGTGATGGTCATTGAACATTTGCAGTGTTCAATGTCCAATGACCTGCTCTGTAAATTTCCCAATTATTCAGCGTTCGATTTCGACTATACCCTGAGTTCAATTTGGTCTCCTCTAGTACCTCGACCATTGTCTTTGTCTAACCGGAGGCTCAGTTCGAATCTGTCTCGAAAGCTGTCGTACGAGGATGTCTCCGTAGGCTGTACTAATTTCAAGAAGGTCACGGCAAAAATCAAGAGGAAGTTGTCTAAGAAGAGAAAGAATAAAGCTTTTGATTTTACTCGTCTACCATATTCAACCCCACAAAAGGGGTGGGCTTAGGTACTTAAAGCGGCTTCGAAGCATTTCAAGAAGAGGAACAAGAAGAAAGATTCCACAGGTGGCATTAGTTTTTGCAAATCATTGGGTGACAACAGTCTTCTGAGAACTTCTACATATCCATAGGAGTTCTTTGAATCTTTTCCATGGAAAGGGAGATGGGGCAGGAGGTAAGGCAAGGAATTATCTTGTTTCTTGTACATTTTTTTTTTTCCAGATTTTGTGTTTGTAATACCTGAATTTCCACTGTAATCAGCAGAGGTGCATTGGTTTAGATTATGTAATGTAGCAATTCTACTGTGATTGCTAATAAAAGATGGAGTTTAATGGCTCTAAAAAAATTAAAAAAAAAAAAAAACCTGATTCAGAAGCAGCCATTCTTATGTAGATATCTTGCCCTCCTTTGATTCCCTTCCGAATATTAAGCAGATCCTTGAACCATAATAAGCATCCACTTCCTCCATTGCGTATGTCAGGATTTGCGTAAGCCATACAAGAACAATTTTTTGAGCAAATATCCTTGCATTCTTCTAGTGTTATACTCACATTGGACCAGGAATTCAGTGTGTCTGGCAATTTGACATGCGAATACTTCAAAAACACGTTACCTTGAAGGCAATTTAGTTTAGTTCTCCGAACACAGCCACTTGACCAGTCTGTCCTGTTCCAAGCCTCACGATTTTTGGGCACGAATTTGTCTAAGCATCTACATACCGAAGAATCTTGACTGTTGCAACTACCATATGCACCACATAAATTATAAACCTCACATTTATCTGCAGGTACTATGATCGAAGGCACCCAACCCTGTTCTCTGGCACCTAAAGTCCAAATCTCTAGGACTCCATTGTAACTTATAGTCATCCTCACAAGAACTGAAGATGTAAGCTTATATACAAGGTACACCTCTGTCTTACTTGAATATACTCTATATGTATAGAATGTACCTTGTCTTGAGTTTGTTGTCCCACTGAAATAACGACCATTCCACGGTCCAGAGTTATATACAATGTCTGAGCCATTCTTCACGATAGTTTCTGGGTAACCAGAAGGATCACAGTGATATGTAAAATCACCAGGAGCTGGATCCTCCTCATTCTTCCATGATGACAAGTACACCTCTCTTCCCGTTACAAAGTTCGTACCAATCTTCATGCCTGCTAATAGTGTATCCGTTGGGTGATCAAAGCTCTGCCATAGGAAATTCCCAGGACTATCATCTCCAGCTTCTTTGACAATAAGATTTCCAGAATCTAGCAACTGCGCAATGGGATTCTGGACCGATCTTGTTGTATTAGTTGACCACACAACATTGTTAGTACCATTGACAAGGACAAGTCGTCCTGGCTTGATCACTTTTAAGATACCTGATCCACTTCTCAAAGGAGCTTCTCTATTGGCAACCCACACCACTGTCCTATCAGATACGTTCTTATACCACATACCCACATAGCGATTTTCTGAATTACCTAGACTGAAGAACCCCATTTCAAATATTCCACGAGGTGAAGTAATATTGGCATCACCATCTTTCAGAAAATAGGTTGTAGTTATGGTATCTGTTACTCCAAAGCTTTGGTGGATTGAATACACACACAGGAACAAGAATAAGTAGAAACTTTCCCTTAATATTCCCTTCATTCTTTTACATCCAAAAATAAAAAATAAAAAATTATCTATATCGAATTTATGTAAGTTGATTAGATTTAATTAGATATGTTTGTTTTTCTTAAACACTAGGAGTACCATACACCACTTTTCCCTTTCTGTGAGACCTACCAAACTTTTTAGACCGCACATTTTTATCTCCACCCAAAATTGACTATCTTTAATGTAAAATCGATAATTGGATTTAAAGCTATAGATGACTTTGTCTTTTACAAAATAACAAAATTAAACTGCAACTAACGCATCATAATAATGGACATGGTGTATTCCTTTTCAATGAATAGTCTATAGGCGACTTGAGCTTCCAATCATATTCCTATCTAACCTCAGTTAATGTTCATGGAAATTATCAAATAGTATAATTGTTAAAAGTGGACGTCTGCACAAATAGGATTTTTTTTTTCGATGCCTCGTGCAAATTGACTTTATTTTAAAAAGTGTTGCAAAATTAAATTCACGATCAAAATGAGGTGGCAAGATTTGAATTGCAAGTTGATGGGACAGATTTTGCCTTGTGACAAATTCCGGAGGAGATTTGGGCACAACTTTTGATGGATAATTATGTAACAATCTTCTTTGGAAACATTAGGCGGATTAGCAAATACTACCTCCGTCTCATAGTATATGAGCATTTTTCTATAAATATTTGTCCCATATTATATGAGTACTTACTAAATTAGGATAGAATTAATTATTTTTTTCTTATTTTACCCATCATTAATTAGTATATTAATAATTTTTTTGAACTTAATTTAATGTACATTGATATAAATAAAGGATCAAATGGTAAAATTATTAGTGCATTAATAATTTCTTAATAACCATGTAAAATGGAAAGTGCACATATAATATGGAATAGAGGGAGTATATACTAGTAAATTAGTTAACATAGGTATAGTTTGAATTAATTACGACTTATGGCAAACATGTAGCTCTAATTACATTTTGAGTTTTGCATAATTAATGCTGGTCGCGAATCAAATGCCAAAATATACAAACACTGTGAATTATATAGCATATTATACAAACATTGTGTTTGAATTGTATAGCGAAATATAACGTTATACAAAAAGTGCAAAATTGTATACTGAATTATATAAATATATAGCAATGCTGCTTGAATTATACAAATGTTATTGTAACTATAGTTATAAAATGTAATTACCCAAACTATAGCTATGAAGTATAATTAAACTTTATTTATGAAATTTGCTCTTTTTACTTTGCCTACAAGTTTTTGCTTGAGAATTAGTCCAAGTAACCTAAATTTGATATTCAACCCTCTAATACTTCTCAACAATTTTCAATGGTTAGATTGAATCCAAAACTTCAAAACTCAGTAGGTCCACTTTGTCTTATTTTCAAAGTTCAATAAAATCCATTAATGGTGTTCGTTGATTTTCTTCCACTAAATCAATCCAAATAATTGGGGGTTGATAATATAAATTGCAAATAATAGTGTGAAGTAAATTGAATTTTTCAATTACACTGATTGAAAAGTAACTCTATTTTGTATCTCTCAGGAAATGAGAAGCTAAACAAATCCAAATATGGCTAAACGGAAATATACCATTAGAATTGCATTTAATTGTTCAATTTGTTTTTCAATATAGGTTGATCTTTAAATTTTGCTCTGATCGAATTTATGCCTAGAGGCAGTTGTAGAACCAAAAATTTCACTTATTCAAAATATAAAAGAGTAAATAGATGAAGAACTTAAAAGAGGTTCAACATCTATTATATATACATCAAAATAATTAAAAAAAAATTCAATCATATATAAATAATGTAATTTTCTGTCGAAGGGGATAAGGGTATGGAGCATAAGTTCCTTACAATTTGCTCGGAAGTTATGGACAATGATATGTCCAAATGATTACAAACTAAAATCACTGTGTCTGAAAATGTCTGCTAACATATCTTAAATTAATATTGACTCTAATCTCTATGTTGTATTCACATGAACACTAATCAGACATGAGACATCCACATGCTGTTATTAATTTATCTATAGGTGAGTCCAAATATAATATTTTCTGGTGTTCAACTTCTTATTAAAACAATCTTGAAGTTCGAAACATTAATTAAACTAAATAAAACTCCATACCAGTATGTCCTATATCAGGCCTTAACTTCATGAATCCATATCGAGATACATTTTTCAATTATTTGTTCATACTTCTCTTCTTTTCCCACTTGAATGACAGAAGAATCATTTATTTGATTTTATAGCATGAATGCATTACAAAGGAATGATTTTTACATATTATTGCTATTGTACTTTTATTCCACCCACCACACTTGTGGTGCTATAGATAGTACGATAACAACAACCTTGTTTCTCAAAGATGGCGATAAAATTGCTTCACATAGTGGAAGCTTTGAAATGGGGTTCTTCAGTCCAGGTAATTCGGAAAATCGCTATTTGGGTATGTGGTACAAGAACATATCTGTCAGGACCGTGGTGTGGGTTGCTAACAGAGAAGCTCCTTTGACTGGTGGATCAGGTATCCTGAAAGTAATAAAGCCAGGACTTCTTGTCCTTGTCAATGGCACTAACAATGTTGTGTGGTCAACTAATAACTCTAGATCTGTGCAGAATCCCGTAGCGCAGTTGCTAGATTCTGGAAATCTTGTTGTGAAAGAAGCTGGTGATGATAACCGGGGAAATTTCCTCTGGCAGAGTTTTGATCACCCAACGGATACATTATTACCAGGAATGAAGCTCGGTTGGAACCTTGTAACTGACCGAGAGGTGTACTTGTCATCATGGAAGAATGAGGAGGATCCATTTTACATATCACTGTGATCCTTCTGGATATCCACAGAACATCCTGAAGAAGGGTTCAGATGTTGTGTATCGCTCTGGACCGTGGAATGGTCTTCATTTTAGCGGGGCAATAAGCTCAAGAAATAGTCCTTTGTATACTTTTGGGATATTCTCAAGTAAGACGGAGTATTTTTGATATAAGCTCACATCTTCAGTTATTACTAGGTTCACACTAAATCAGAATGGTGCATTACAGCGCTGGACTTGGGTTGACCGTATACAGGACTGGATCCCTTACCTCTCATTACCCACAGACAACTGTGATGTTTACAAACTTTGTGGCCCATACGGTTGCTGCAACAGTCAAAATTCTCCTGTATGTGGATGCTTAAGACAAATTTGTGCCAAAATATTATGAAGATTGGCAGAAGGCAGACTGGTCAAGTGGCTGTGTTCGGAAGACTGAACTAAACTGCCTCCAGGGAGATGTATTTTTGAAGTACTCGCATATCAAATTGCCAGATACACGGAATTCCTGGTCTAATGTGACTATGACCCTAGAAGAATGCAAGGATATCTGCTCAAAAAATTGCTCTTGTATGGCTTACTCAAATATTGACATACGTGATGGAGGTAGTGGATGCTTATTGTGGTTCCATGATCTTCTTGACATTCGACAGCTATATCAAGAAGGGCAAGACATTTATATAAGAATAGCTGCCTCTGAATTAGGTAAGTTTGTTGCTGAGAAACAGTTAGCAATTATTTGCGATTTGTTACTTGAAAATGAAAACCTAAATTTATGGATGCTGACACCTAGGATAAAGCAGACAAACTCTTGCGTGCTGTATATGTATGTATAACTAGGAGCTAAAACTTTAGTAGCATAGAAGTCTACTACTTTAGAGTGAGGTGTTGAATTTAGAAGCTAAATCTATATGCATAATGAATAGGTACGACCTAAACACTTTCTTGTAACTATTGGTACTTAGTTTTCTCTAGAACAAGCTGAAGATATATTGCATCCGTAAGCTAAATATCTAAGACGAAATTAAGTAGGATTTTAGTCGGAAAAAATTCACTGAGAACTAAAAAAATGACTTGCAATACCTCAAATGTTTGCCGAACATCTACTAAATCTCAACAAATTAAAAATGATGTACGTTACTTCAAAGTCTAGCAGATTTGTTATAACTCGATATCGATCATCAACTCCTCCAAGGGATTGATAGTAGAAACAGAGTCAAATTTATTGATTACTTTATTGGAAGGACCTGCAGATAGTCCGGAAAAATCAGATGGAAAGAAAGGACGAGCACTATACTGGATCCTGCCATTATCAGTTGGTTTAGTTCTGGTAATCCTTAGCATATTGCTGATATGCCATGGAAGAAGGAAGAAGGCGTCAAAGCTCAAAACAAAAGGTAAGCTGGATAGGTCCTTTTTGCCTGATCTTTGAGCAAATAGAGGAAATCTACGCTGCTCAGACTCTCCAATAATCTTTCCGCACCTGTGTAAGATCCTTCAAAACGTTCTTCTTTTGAAGGATCCGGCGTGCACCTGGCGACATTTTTTGAGGAGTTAGAGCAACTTAGGAGGAAGTGAAATTCAAATAGAAGTGAAGAATTGTCTTTGCTGCTTAAACACAATTCACTCAATTTCTTTTGGCAGGAAAAAGGGAATGCAGTGGTAATATCAAGATGGATTACAACAGTGGTAGTTGCATTGAGGAATTTGAGATACCGCTGTTTGACTTATCTACCATAGTTAATGCTACCGATAACTTCTCAGTTAGCAGAAAGATTGGAGAGGGGGGCTTTGGTCCTGTTTATAAGGTAGGAGTAAGCTTGTGTATATATCCTCCTACCTGAGCATGTTGTTGTTGTACAATATTTTGAAATATTAAACTTGCAGACATTGATGTTTAGGGAATACTTGAACAAGGGCGAGAAATAGCTGTCAAGCGGCTGTCTAAAACATCCAAGCAAGGAGAACATGAGTTCAAGAACGAAGTGGTGTATATTGCCAAACTTCAGCATAGAAATCTTGTCAAGATTCTTGGATGCTGCGTTGAAGGAGAAGAAAAAATGTTGATCTATGAGTACTTGCCAAACGGGAGTTTTGATTCATTTATATTTGGTAACAAATTCTCATACCGATGTTGTCTATACTGAGTTATCTTCTCCCAGTTTCGTATCCTCCATCAAGTAAGAAAAAAGCATGTAAGGAGGGAACTAAGAGCACAGCTTTATTAGAGCTTAATAATAATCCACATGGTACCCCAAATTGGTCTTTTCTTTCAATAAGGGAACGGGCTGGTTTAGTTTGATGTTTTAGTCTACGTTCTATCTATAGCTTAATGAAAATTTTGCAGGTGGCAGACAAAGCAGGATATTAAACTGGCCTGAGCGATTTCACGTTATCAATGGGATTGCTCGGGGACTTGTGTATCTGCATCAAGATTCTCAACTGAGGATAATTCATAGAGATCTGAAAGCTAATAACATCTTGCTAGACAATGATATGAATCCAAAGATATCAGATTTTGGTATAGCAAGATGTTATGAGGAGGATAAGAATGAAGCCATGACAAATCGAGTTATTGGAACATAGTAAGAACCTATAAAATTTCCATTTATAGTTAAGGTCTGTTTCCCTGCATTTGTAACTATAATTTTGTGTACATTTTCTGCAGTGGGTACCTCTCACCAGAATACGCATTATACGGGCTATATTCAGTAAAGTCAGATGTGTTTAGCTTCGGTATCTTAGTACTGGAAATTGTGAGTGGAAAAAGCAACAGACAATTCTCTACTTCAAACCTTAATCTAATCGGACATGTAAGATTTAATGTATTTTATTGTATTTATCCATTGGTGGTAGCAACTAACTCATTACTTACATGGCTAGTCATGCTAATAACCTTGTAAAATCTACAGGCATGGGAACTCAACAAGGCAGGTAGATCAATAGAACTACTCGATGAACGCATAGGTGATTCTTGTTCTACACCACAAGAAGTGGTGCGATCAGTCTGTGTTGGTCTATTATGTGTACAACAACGTCCAGATGATCGCCCAAGTATGTCTTCCGTGGTTCTAATGTTAAACAATGAAGGTACGCTTCCTCAGGCTAAACAACCAGGTTTTTACGCGGAAGGAGATGCATCGAATACTAAACTATTTTCTAGCCAATTTGCACATTATACAACAGAAGACACCCCATTATAATATTAGATGAAAAAACAGATAAAACTAGTTCACTTGTTTGAAACAAGTTCATTCTAAGCTTGCTTTCTTACAAGTTATAGTTAACCCTTCCTCTCAGATTGTATACTTTTGACATTTTATCCACATAACTTTTTTTTTTTTTTGAATGACATGCATTTACGCCCTTTAACGTTTCTTAGCTAGTTGCAGGAGATGTTACTGGAGTCTTATTCCACTTGATTCGAGTTAATTTTCTTCTTGCTCTGTTTGTCTTTTGAAAGTAAAATATTTTGTTGTAAAAGGTTGAGATATGCCACCTCTAGAAAAAAGTGGACTAAGAAAAGCAACAGCAAATAAATAGGAATCAGGACAACATACCTTTGGACAGAATCTGCAGATCAATACAAGAACTATCTCACTCATAAAAAATAACATGTACAGTGAAATCCCACAAACGGGATATGGGAGGGTGGTAGAGAGTACCCCTACCTAGTGGAGACAGAGAGACTGTTTTCGAAAGACTCTAGGCCCAAGGGCTACTTTCAAATATAAGAAAAAGAAAAAAGCAACGAAAACTAAAATTATTTCATGAGAAGACAAAAACCGTAAATAAAGGATGAAACAAAAGCTAAATAAGAAAATCCAACAAACCAAAAATAAGGATGAAACAAAAGTGAAATAAGGAAATCCAAAAGAGACTATAGGGCTGTTTCTTAGATGAAACAATGTTGTTCTCACCTTGCATCCTCGGATCAACTGGCTCTAAATCTGATCGAAAAGGGAAAATTTCTCGAACAGCACGGCATTTATTCAGATTCACCGTGTTAAAGCTCTTATTGTGCAGCTTGTAAAAAATTACTTTAGAGTAACCCATCATCAAAGCAATGTCTGCATTATAAACCCCACCAGGAGTTGGAAAATTCATCGCCTGCTTTATAACTTCAATGTCAACTTCCTTTCTCAACTCCCAAACTTGGGTTTCATTCTCGAAAACCCAAAGACATATTCCTCTGGGGGACAAACTTGCAAGCCCTAACTTTCAGTTATATTCCACAAGTTGATTATCATATCGATAATATTCATCATCAATAGCTTGATTTGGAAGCGTGAATCTTGGGAAAACCTCTTCCCCATCATAATTAAGGGCTATTATTAGATGATCGTTTAATTTGAAATAAACTAGTCCACTTGCATTAACTGCTGGAGTGAACTTGTCAAAGACCAAGTCTTGAGGGACCAACAAATCTTTTACTTGTTCCCACTTCCAAGCCTTTGAGTCAAAAACTTCACGGCGATAGTAATCCTGCTCCAATATTCTGTAATGATGATAAAGAGTCCCAGGTGAAGACAGCCTTATGATCTTGAAGTGCAGGGGATTTGATCTCAACATGAGAGCAACTCTGACAGTAGAATAACGCACTCTAGGATTCGGTAACTTGATCCATTGCTTGGTACTAGGCTTGCAAATGTGGTATCTTTCCTCACTTTTCGTTTCTCTAACACAACATAGTGTCCCTTGTTTTGTGGAAGCCACAATCTTCATGTCAAAGTTTTCATTGAATTGAGGCTGTACTGTACTATCATCAATAGGAAGATGGAACGGGGCTTTACTATTCCCCGAACACCCTTCCATTGATACAAATTCTGTTACATGTTTGTTTTGAAAGAGATCTTGGACAAAATATCCTGAAATATTTTGGCTCCTGCGACAGAATTGTGGCATGAAACTCGATTCAGAAATCATATCATGACATTCTTTGTTAAGGGCCTTGCAAGCGTCTAGTGTTTTCAAAGATGTTCGAGTTAGTATCTCGAATATCATATCAGACGGCAAGGAGGAGGAAGAAGACGACGACGAAGAAGCCATTTGTATGCATGGAATGTTTAGACAAAAATTCCATGGTCTTTTTATAGAAGCATGATATAAAGAGAAATCCTAAATTGAGTGGAAAAGGGAAGTGAAGATTGGCACAATTCAATAATAACTTGGAAAGTTAATTAATAACGGTCTCTAATAATTCCTAGAAAGATTAAGAGTTGTAAATTTAATTATTATGGTAAAAAAATTTTGTAAAGAAATAATTAGTTTTTTTTATACTATTGTGTGCTTTGTAGGTAAGTTAATTTATTTTTTTCTCACAAAATTTAAGACGAAAGAAGTATGTACACATACACACACTCATTTTCTGCGAATCAAATCAAACAACAATATTTGTGTAAAATAAATTCACTGAAGTTGTAATTTTTGTAAGAGTTTGATGCAATATAATTAACAAAAGGTTAAGGTAAATATTGGTAAATCATAAATATATTTTAAAAGATCAATCCTATTTGATATTGACCGTTGACTTTTTATTTGGATTTTACCGACTGATCCTAAGATGTTGGATTCCCTTCCATATATAAGTAATTGAACGTTGCCTTTTTATTTGAATCTTACAGATTGATCCTAAGTTGTTGAATTCCCTTCCGTATATAAGAGTAAGTGACCGTTGCCTTTTTATTTGGATGTTCTCTATTTATATTCAGTATTTTAGCCGTTTCAATTTGTTTTTTTATTATGTTATGTATTACTAAATTATGAAAAAAAAAATGAATTTCCTCTTATAATTATAATTACTCTTATATATAGAAGAGAATCAAACAACTTAGGATCAGTCAATTAGTTGATCAATTTGCCCTTCTATTTGAATTTTCTCTATTTATATTAGTGTTTTATTTGTTTTAATTAATTAATTAATTTTATTATATTATGTATTACTAAATTGTGAAAGAAAAGTAAGATTTCCTCTTATTTACTCTTATATGTATATATTTTATTTTACTTTACTCTTAGAAATATAGAAGAAAATTTAGCAGCTTATTGTCAATCAATCAATTGATCGGTTCGCCCCTCTATTTAGATTTTCTCTGTTAGTATTTAGTGTTTCAATTGTTTTAATTTATTCATTCATTTTATTATGTTTTGTGTCATTTAATTTCAAAAAAGTGAATTATTGGAATGTTACTCACCTTTTAAGAAAAGAATATTAGAGTATTAATTAGATATTAGTTTCTATTTTTACCCTTTTTAAATATTCTCCTTTAGAATGACTAAAACATTGATTATGATAACTATTCTCAATACTAATTATCGAACAAAGTTTCTTAAATTCGTCATATAGAATTCAAATAAAGGGTAACAATGTTTCAATGATTCACTTATTTTAAAATAAAGAAAGTACTAAATTATGAAGAAAAAAAAGAAGAAGATGCAAGATTTCCTCTTATTTACTCTTATATCTATATTAGTTACGATAGTTCATATTGTGCAAAGCTCAACGACATTATTTTTATAATAATTAGTTATACTTTTCCTATAATATTTGGAATAATATTCTTATTTGTATGGTAATTTCTAAAAAAAATGAGCTAGAAAATTCTCTGTAAGTTGTTTTTCAAATTTAAAACATAAATTGACATTAAATTTTGAATTTTGAGGATCAAACATAATTTCAAATAAAATAAAACATATTCTCAAAAAAAAAAAAATGAATTGTAATTTTATAGCTAAACAAATTACTCACAAGTGAAAAGAAATGAAAGATCGCAAAAATATTTTTTTTATCTTTTCTACTCAACAAAAAGAACACATAGTTGCTATAGTATTTTTTTTTATTATAATAGTTTTTTAATTTTACTTTTCACTTTATATCAAGATAATTTTTTTTTCATATTTTATTCTTAATATTAATCACTTATTTTTCAAAATATAAGATTATATATCAATTAAGATAAACATTATGATAAAATATTTATATTAATTTAATAGACATGTAAAATTCAAAACGGACAAATAAAAATAAATGAAGTTAGTATAAATTTGGTGTTTTGTCTATTTCAGTTTACTTGTTTTATTATCCCTTTTAGTATACTAAATGTTTAAAAAATCATATATATAAAAAGTCATACTATAAATTACAATATTTAACAATTTAAATATACAAATTTAATTGACTTTTGAAATTTCACTTGTGCCATGGACAAAAGAGTAGCATATATTATTTATATTTTATATAAAAAGTAATACAAATTATAATAATTAATAACTTAAAATATTTAAAATCATCTGAAAATTTGATTGACTCAGGACGAGAGGTGTACTTGTCGTCATGGAAGAATGAGGAGGATCCAGCTCCAGGTGATTATACTTATCATTGTGATCCTTCTGGTTATCCACAGAACATCATGAAGAAGGGATCAGATGTTGTATTTCGTTCTGGACCATGGAATGGACGTTCTTTCAACAACAACATAAACAACATACCCAGTGAAATTCCACAAGTGAGGTCTGGGGTCTGGACGTTCTTTCAGTGGATCACAAAACTCAAGTGAATGTCCTTATTATAGAATTGGAGTATTTTCAAGTAAGACAAGAGTTGTACTTTGGATATAACCTCACGTCTTCAGTTATCGTGAGGTTGAATGGTGTCCTACAACTTTGGACTTGGGGTGATGGAAAACAAGGTTGGGTTCCTTTCCTCTTAATACCCGCAGATAACTGTGATACGTGTAACTTGTGTGGCTCATACGGTAGCTGCAACAGTCAGGATTTTCCAGTATGTGGATGCTTAGACAAATTTGTGCCTAACAATAGTGAAGCTTGGAAGAAGACAGATTGGTCAGGTGGTTGTGTTCGGAGAACTGTACTAAATTGCCTTAAAGGAGACGTATTTTTGAAGTATTCGCATATCAAATTGCCAGACACGGAATTCCTGGTCCAATGTGAGTATGACACTAGAAGAATGCAAGAATATGTGCTCAAAAAATTGCTCTTGTATGGCTTACTCAAATGCTGACATCCGCAATGGAGGAAGTGGATGCTTATTGTGGTTCAAGGATCTGGTTGACATTCGGCAGGTACCCAACGGAGGGCAAGATATCTACATTAGAATGGCTGCTTCTGAAGCAGGTATGTCTTTTTTCTATCTAACATGTTTTAATAGAAACACAAGCTGCTATTTTAGACAAATCGATACTTGCAGATACTCTGGAGAAATCAGATGGAAAGAAGCGAAAAATCCTTCACTGGATTCTGCCCTTTGCAGTTGGTGCAATTCTGGTAATTCTAAGCATGCTGATCTACCATAAAAGAAAGAAGACTTTAGTATTCAAAAGAAAAAGTGGTAAGCTTGATAAATCCCTTTTTGCCCTGACATCTTACCAAAATATAGCCATACAAATTCAAATAAGAGGCATAATAATTAAACGTGCCTGTTAACTTGGCTTTGTCTGGCATCTATGCCCTCCAACTTTAGTGTGCATAAGTAGTCCTTTAAACTTGTATAGAGTCAAACAAGTAGACATAGAATCCTGACATCCTAAATGGCGATTCACATCCTATGCAGCATCCTACTTGTATTATGCTACATAGAACGTGTGTGTCTACTGTAAGTGTCTATTTGTGCACATCCAAAGTTGAAAGGCATAAATATGAGACCAAGTTAAAGAGAAAATTTATATATTATGCTTAAATAAAAGTTAGAATTAGAACTATCATATTTGTTTGGTATTGCACCTTAACAAAATTCACTTCATTTGCTTTTGGCAGGTAGTTCAGGATTAAATGGCAGCCACAAGATGGATTACAGTGGTAGTTGTGCTGAGGAATTAGAGATACCGCTATTTGACTTATCCACCATAATGAAGGCTACCCATAAATTTTCAATCGAAAGAAAGATTGGAGAAGGGGGATTTGGACCTGTTTATAAGGTATATATATCTGGCATAGCTGATTCTTTCTTACATCAAGTTAAGAACTCAAACTATTAACATGTGGAGATTGTGATGTTTAGGGAATACTCGAAGGACAAGAAATAGCTGTCAAGCGTCTATCGAGAACTTCCACACAAGAAGAAAATGAGTTTATGAATGAAGTTGTATATATTGCCAAACTTCAGCACAGAAATCTGGTGAAGATTCTCGGCTGCTGTATTGAAGGGGAAGAGAAGATGTTGATCTACAAATACTTGCCAAATGGAAGTCTTGATTCATTTATATTTGGTATTACTCTCCTCCGCTAAGTTCATGTTATATAAGCCAAACTGACTTTGTGTTGATGATCCAACACATGATTTGGCAAATGAGACAAAAAAGAAGGCATTAGACTGGCCTAAACGATTTCTCATTATCAATGGTATAGCTCGGGGAGTTATGTATCTGCATCAAGATTCTCAATTGAGAATAGTTCACCGGGACCTGAAAGCTAACAATATTCTGCTAGACAAGGACAAGAATCTAAGATATCAGACTTCGGCTTGGCAAAATTATGTGAAGAGGATGACGTTGGAGCCATGACAAACCGAGTTGTTGGGACATAGTAAGAACCTTCTGTCGGATAGTAATTGTTTCTACAGTATTAGTAATTCTATTTTTGCACTACATTTTTATGCAGTGGGTACCTGTCACCAGAATATGCATTGTACGGGAAGTACTCAGTAAAATCAGA
>DF358252.1:11372-47607 GCA_000787875.1 Solanum virginianum
GAACAGAATTCCAATCATAATAGACAAATACAAGATATTAAATAACTAAAGTATCTTGTTTTATATTTTTGTCTAGCTCTAGCATACTTATATTCGAAAGGTATTCTATCTATTCAAGATTACAACAGCGATTAGTCATTTGGTCCACCAACAACCAATTCGTATTAAAGTAGAAATATCAAAAATAGCTTTATCATTAAGTAAATAAATAGGAGTGAGTCTATTTTTGATAAATAGTTTTATAATTGTGTCTGTTTTAGGTACTTTTACCCTTAAACAATGCACAAAAGTTTTACTCGCTCTTTTTTTTCTTATTTTGCTGATGGTGTCCTTAGCATCACATCAACATCACTATTATGAATTAATCTTATGTGATACTTATAATAGCATATTGATATCATATAGGACTGAGTTTAATTCTTTGTGATACTTTGTTGATATATTAATATTTTGTTGGGATCATATAGGATTGAACTCTTTTTTAAAGAAATAAATAAGAAATAAATTGATCAGCCCTTTTCATTGAAACACAACCTATTCCTCCTTGATGTCATCAGATCTAGTATATATACTCTAATGGTGACAAGGAGTAAATGAGTACGTAGTGTTTTCATTGAACCACCATTTCTTCATCCTTGAATGACCAGACTATATATATATATATATATATATATATATATATATATACACACACACACAATCTAATGGTATCAAGTCGTAATTGAACACTCTTTTCATTGAAGTACTGCATGTTCATCCTTGATGTCATCAAAATTTATATACTTTAAATGTATCAAGGAGTAACCAAGTAATATTTTCGTTGAAGTACTGATTCTTCCTTTTGATACCATTAATGTGTGTGTGTATATGTGTGTATGTGTTTTCATGATATCAAGCAGTTTTACTGAAATACTTATATTTTCCTCTTAATATCATCAGAGTATATATATACTCTCATGACATTGAACGCGCAAGAATAATAAAAAGCATAGGGTATGAAACAAGAAGATAATCGATTATAATAGTTTTTCTTTTTCAAATACAAATGTTCCTTTCCCAAAAATAAAAATAAATAGGCCCAATCATAAGTATTTTTTTTGTGTAATATATTATTTATATCTAACCCACTCAGATTATATCCACATTCTCTACCTCAAAAAGGTAAAAATAACTATTATGCATATCTTATTTTTCTCGTATTTTTATTGAATTGATCAAATTGTAAGAATTAGGAAGATGGAAGATTTTACGATGAGAATGCATAAAAGAATGATAGACTTAATATGTACAAAATATATAGATCTTATATGCTTTATATCAAAAGCATATATATTATATATTGATAGTATATATATTGTATATACGTCTGTCATATATAAAAGTTAGATGATTGACTAATCTATAGTAATAACTATCCCAAATTTACATATTTTCAGATTATTTATAGACTGGTTAAGTCCACTAAACTGCCTCCATTATAAGGAGCTAGACTTCCAGAAATAACTTTTTTTTTTTTTAGATAAAAAGACCCTTCTACAACATAGGTTGCTAATCTTTCAAAATATAACTATCACTATCCTATAAATGATTTTGAATTTAAAAGAAAAATAGTGTTAATAGATCACTTGTGCATGCAAATTCAATTTTTATGGGTCTTTTACACACACATATCTAACGATTTCGAATATTTTCATCAACAAATATGGTGCAGTTGATGAGATTGCTCCTCTCTTAATAAGATATCTTGAGTTCAAGCCTTTAGTATGAAAAAATCCTTGGCAGGGAACGATTCTCCTGAATGGATCCTAGGTAGAGCAAATTCAGATTAGTCGAACTTTCAATGCAGGCACTGAATATCGAATGGGCAACAAGAGAAGATTTTGAATATCTATACATTAGGGATCCTCCTTATAATTTTATAATATCTTCGATATTTAATCCTTTGAGATAGGAGCTTATTAGTTTTAGTTGTCACAAGTAGACATTTAAACTTATATAAAATTGAACAAGTACACATACGAATCCTACGTGACATAACACATGCAGGACTCCACGTAGGCCACGATTTCCCACGTAAGACGCCACATATAAGATGTGCGTGCCTATTTGTTCAACTTTATATGAATTTAAGTGTCTACTTATGTACTTTCAAAATTAGAGAACATAAATATCAAGTGAGACCAAGTTAAATGACACGTTTATCTATTATACCTAAAATATTATATAGCCTCTTCTGATATATTTCTCTTTTATTATCTGATTTCTTATTGTTTAAAATTTAGATGATTAACATTCTGCACGATGTCTTATTATTTATTTAATTTCAGTGCACTACATAAAATTTAAATGTAACAGTGAACCAACTCTTGATACTAAAGTTGGATAGGAATTAAATATCAGTAGTATTTTTCAAATTAATGATGCCTAGCTAGTTGTAGTATCTAATATATAATTTAATATACTCATAGAACAAGCTAATTTCGAGATTTAAAAATTATTTCATCCGTTCAACTTTATTTGGCTCCATATTATTTTGGGTTGTTTAACAATACTTATTCACTTTATCAAATCAAGAGACAATTTTACACATAGTTCCTAATTTATCCTTATCATTAATTATAGTCATTTCTCTATTATATTTTTTAGAATATTATATTTATTATATTCAAAGGGTCATTTGATTTTAAAAAAAAAAAAACTCCATTGTTAATCTTGGTATTGATGAATAAACTAAAAGACATAAAAAGAGTACAAGTGTTTAAGGATAAATTAACGAAAATACCCTTCTTTCTTTTTCATAATCTTTAAAAGACATGAACAACGAAAAATGAACCACTAATATGAGGCCTAGAGATTAAGCAAATGTGTAAGTTTAATTCTTTTTTAATCTTCATTTGCACAATTTCAATAATTCAAAGCGTTTTCCTTTTCATTTAGTTTATAAAACATATTTAGTTAATTTATATCATATTTGAAACAGGAATTATGTTTTAGTTAATGTTGGTTTACATTTGTGATGATATCTTATAGGTGCAAAATCAATGATTAAGAAGAGATATTTGCACTTAACTGAGGAAATCTTGAAAAAAATCCTAATATTTGTAATGATTGTGTCATCCTTGAGTTATTGCTTTATTTATTATTATATAATTCTAATCTCTATGTATTACTCAATTAAATATACTTAAATCTCCTATTAAAGAAAAGGATCATCCAAAATTACAACAAGTAGAATAATTTTGCTATACTTTGAACAGTATGAAAGTTGATATCAGTAATAAACATTTTCATCATCTCGATTCATTTGATATTTTTAACTTATCATAAATTAATTTGACTTCTTTCATTGGAGAGAACTCCAACTTGATTACTTTATTTTGTTTTTAATTAATATATGTATATTTAAAAAAGAAGTGCCAAAACATATATTTCACAATTTAGATCTTATCAAAATTGTTAAATAATGTATTTTTGTAAAATTTCTTGTTCGAAAAAATTATTTTCTTATAGCATAATTAAGTCAAGAATATACATAAATTTCTATGATGTTTTAGGTAGTGGCATGTTCCATACAGCAAAATTTAATGGGATCCATATGTAAGCATGGGAAATTAATAATCTACCTAGGTTTTGATGCATGATGGACCACATTATCTTGAACCAAAAATAACTAAAAAATAATTTTGTTGAATTAATATTAATTAGGGGTATTAGAAATTTTGCTTTTACTTATTTCTTAAATTATAGTCTCTTTTTATTGAATATTTACTTCAGTGGCAGACTTAAATTTTTAAATAAAGAGTGTCAAATAAAAATATATATATTGTTATTAATGAAAAAATGCATGATCTTAAATAGTTTTTGTAACTTCTTAACCACTGTACTAAACATTTAGCTTATGTTAAAAGGTGTCAATACTTGTATAAATATTGATTAAATCAAATTTTGATCGATATATACGATATAATTTTTCAATGAATTAAGAGGGGTGTCGCTTGACACTCCTCGACCAAGGGTGGGTTCGCCCCTCGTTTACTCTACTAATATGTTATAATTGCTATATTCATAGTATTAAAAAGTAATTACTACTAAATAAAAATAAATAAAAATAAATAAAAAATTATCTTGAACTTCTGAAAAAATTAATATTTGAATATACATTATATATTTTGAGACAAAAGGAATATATAAAAATAACAAATTAGTATTCTCCGCGTTAGTGATGAAATTGTTGGGGTTAGTTTATGTATATTTTAGTACTATCTTTATTAATGGTCCAAAAGATAAGATAAATTAATTTGTAGTTCATGTTGACCAAATTATTATTTCAATTATTTAAGGGCAAAATTGAGCTTTAACATTGACTTTAAATGAATAAAAAGAATCTTTTGGCATAAATAAATGTGATAGAGTTGATTACATATAATAGAAGATATTCAAAGATTTTCCTACGTTAAATCATACAAATGAATTTTTTTTTGTATAAGAAATTTATTCACTTTATGACCATTATGAATAAATTTCTTATAATGGTCATCACGTTCCATATTTTTCTTATTTAGTAAAATTTCATGTATAAAATATTATACCAACGCCAAATACCTAAAAGGGATATCTAGAACAACAACAATCCATTTCATCACAAATGGAGTTTGGAGGATAATGTGTACGTAGTTTTATTTTATCTTAATTTTTAAGGAGAAATATTATTTTTGATTGATCATTGATTATAAGGAATAAACAAAATATATAGAATTTTTTTTTAATTTAATCTTAACTAACAACTAAACACTTCAACCACGAGAGGTGCATCTAGAGACCTCAACTCATTTTCATTGTGTCAGGTGAGCATTTAACTTACAAAATTAATGATTAGTTATAACATTTTCAAAATTTATGTGTCACATCGAGTGTTCGTTGATTCCAACTTTAGAACAATGTCTATTGCACCTACTTCAAATTCCATTAGTTCACCTTCGGTACTTCATCAAGGTCGTGAATATGAACAATGCCATCATAAATATAATGTTGGGTTTTGATATTGGTGAATGGGAAATGATGGGATGAAATGTAATGACCCCTCGCGCCGTCGTCGTCGCTCGCTCGGCCTCGGCCAAATGATCTGATTGATTGATAATCTTTTTGGACCCATTTCTTCTTTCCCTGATTAATTTTAAATTTCCCTCCAATTTCATGAAAAAAAGGTGTACATTGAGGGGAATAATTTCCTTAAGGACACACTGTGCATTCAGTGAGCTCTATTTCTGTTTTAACATAATCTTTCTCTTTCTAACATTTTTTGGGAATACAGATTAATAACAGGATTTGCTGAGTGAATAAAGGCAGAAGATACCAATTGTTAGGCCCCGTCTGTTTTTATTAAGATTAAGTGATTAATAACATATAATAGAATCATTACTTATTTAGAACGATGCCTACGGTACCCTCTTCAATGTCAACTAATTCACTTGTCATTACTTCATCAAGGTCATAACTATGAGCAATTGCCATTGCAAATACAATAAAGATGAATCGAGCACATGAACACAGAGAAAAACAATTTTGAAAGATTCAAAAGAACACAAGATGACACCATTGCTAGCATCAGCATCTGCTTTCACTTCCTCTTAGTCCTTGTGTACAATTTTTTCAAGAAAAAAACAACAAACAACCTGTCCCAATCTCAAAAGTCCATATGAATATTTTTCTGAAAAAGTGTATGTAAAATGCCTAGAAAGTTGACAGTTAGTGACTCTTTGAAGCATTCAAAAGCAACTTTTTAGAGAGAGAAAATTCTTGAAAACATTTTTTGAATAATTTTCATCAATAAAGAAAAAGGGCAGCAAAATCTTCACTTATAAACACTAAAGTTTGAATCTTTTTACCCCTTTCACAAATTGTCCATATAGATGGAAAGATCCCACAATTCTTGGAAAAAGGTAGGAGCTTTTAATTTTTATATATAGAATTTTTCATCAATAAAGAAAAGGGTAGCAAAATCTTCATTTAGAAACATTACATTTGTTTTCCATATATGGGGCTTGATTTTGAGAGGAGGATTTTCTGGAAACAGCCTCTCTATCTCCAGGAGACGGTGATAAAGTCTACGTATATTTGTGAGATTCCGCTAGATATGTTATTATCCTTATTATTTTCTTGCTTGTTCCATACATAAAGTTTGAATCTTTTTATTCTTTTTCACAAAATTATGCATATAGAAGGGAAGATCCCCACAATTCTTGGAAAAAGTTAGGATCTTTTAATTTCATTATATATAGAATTTTCTTTTTCCTTTTATCTTTCCCATTTCAAGATTCTATGGTTTTTGCTGTGTCATCAACAAAAGGAATCACTTGACAGCAGCATTTTCAAGAAGTGATGCTACAAAAGTCTAGAGGTATGCTAAAGCTTTGATCTTTTATGGATTTTCTTTATGTAGTTGACTTGTTAATCTAGCATATTGACTATACATTATTTGGTGGAATTTCTTGGCAGTTCTGAATTTTGAAGTTCTTTGAAATGGTTAATTTATCAATCTTTTGGATTAGACTTTGTTTGGTTTGTCGAATCGAGGATTTAAATTTGATCAGTTCAGTTTTTTTCCCATTTTAACCATAGAACCATTACACTTTTGTAGTGATAATTTCTCAGATACTCCGTGTATGAAGTGTTAGATTGTCGATTCCAACTTGTTTGAGACTGAGGCATAGCTGTTGTTTGTTGAAAATATTAGGTTCAGTTGAACTTGTTGACTATATGCTGTATCCGTCGCTGGTCTTACCAGAGTTGCTTTATAACTACTCTGCTGATTCATTTGCTTTGTATCAGTATAGGTTGGATAACAGGTCAAGCTGCAAGTTTGTGTTATTGAGAGTCTTTTGTGATGTCTAGGGTGTATGACTCAAGAACTGGTCTAATTCCGATTTGGATAGTTTTCTTGTTGGCTTCCATGACGATGGTTTGTCCTGCAGAAGGACTGAATGATGAAGGAATTTACCTATTTGAGTTGAAGAAGAATTTGAGGGATGAGTTTAACAATCTTGGAAGTTGGAATCCTAGTGATGAGACGCCGTGTAGATGGAAAGGCGTAAATTGTACTTCTGGTTATAGTCCAGTTGTGCAATCGCTTGATTTGAGTTTTATGAATCTTTCAGGCACTTTGAGTTCTAGCATTGGTGGTCTCGTGAGTTTAACCGTTCTTGACTTGTCTTTCAATGGATTCACAGGGAATATTCCGAAAGAAATAGGGAATTGCTCGAAACTGCAGAGTCTTCAGCTCAATGATAACGAGTTTTATGGGCAGATTCCTGATGAATTGTATAACCTCTCTCATTTGGAAGACTTGAATTTGTTCAACAACATGATATCTGGTCCTATTTCGGAGGAGTTTGGGAGATTCTCTTCTTTAGTTTCTTTCATTGCATACACCAATAATCTCACTGGTCCACTCCCTCGATCACTCGGAAAACTAAAAAAGTTGGAAACATTTCGAGTGGGGCAGAATCATCTTTCTGGAAGCTTACCCTTGGAGATTGGTGATTGCGAGAGCTTACAAGTGCTTGGTCTTGCACAAAACAATATAGGAGGAAATATACCCAAAGAGCTCGGTATGCTTAGTAGATTGAAACAACTTGTACTTTGGGACAATCAACTCTCAGGCTATATCCCGAAGGAACTTGGAAATTGTACAAAACTTGAACTGCTTGCTTTATACCAGAACAGCCTGGTTGGAGAAATTCCTGCTGATATAGGGAAGCTCAAATTTATCAAGAGGTTATACCTATACCGGAATGGATTAAACGGTACAATTCCAAGGGTCATTGGGAATCTTTCGTCAGCGATAGAAATTGACTTCTCGGAGAACTATCTAATAGGAGGTATACCAACTGAGTTCAGTCAAGTAAAGGGACTGAAATTGTTGTATCTTTTTAGTAACCAGCTTAATGGTGTGATACCTCGGGAACTCACTAGTTTAAGAAACTTGGCACGTCTTGATCTGTCGATTAACTACTTATATGGCCCTATTCCATTTGCCTTTCAGTACCTCACTGAATTGGTTCAGTTACAACTCTTTCAGAATTCTTTAAGTGGAGGTATTCCCCAAGGCCTCGGGAATTATAGCCGACTTTGGGTGGTTGATTTATCTGACAACTACCTCACAGGAAGGATTCCTCCATATATTTGTAGGAATTCTAATTTGATTTGGCTAAATCTTGGTTCAAATGACCTGTATGGAGACATTCCGTCTGGCGTTATTAAGTGTGCCTCACTGGTACAACTTCATCTTGATGGTAACTGGCTACGAGGGAGTTTTCCTTCTGACTTGTGCAAGTTGAGGAATCTATCTGCTCTTGAATTAGGACAGAACACGTTCGGTGGTCTAATTCCTCCTGAGATTGGAAACTGTCGAAAGTTGCAAAGACTTGATCTGTCAGGCAATTATTTCACACATAAATTGCCACAGGAGATGGGGAATCTTGAAGCACTAGTGACTTTTAATGTCTCATCTAATTTTCTTACTGGTCAAGTTCCAGTAGAAATTCTGAAATGCAAGGCGCTACAACGACTTGATCTTAGTAGGAACAGCTTTATTGGTGCTATACCTGATGGTATTGGAAAACTGGCACAGCTTGAACGTCTTTTGGTTTCGGATAATCAGTTTTCCGGAAAGATACCAGCAGCATTGGGGAGGCTTTCTCGTTTGAACGAGTTGCAGATGGGTGGAAATTCATTTTCAGGTGAAATACCATCAGAATTGGGTGATCTTACTGGTCTACAGATTGCGATGAATCTTAGTTTCAACAATCTCTCCGGTATGATACCACCTAAGCTTGGTGATCTCATCCTGCTAGAGTGTCTCTACCTCAACAATAATCATCTGAGTGGTGAAATACCAATCACATTCGGAAATTTGACGAGTCTAATGGGCTGTAACTTTTCATACAATAACCTCACTGGACCATTGCCGGATACACCAATCTTTCAGAATATGGATGTCAGTAGCTTTATTGGAAACAAAGGCCTTTGTGGCGGTCGTTTAGGTGGATGTAACGAATCTCCTCCGTCCAATTCTGCTCCTCCAATGGAAGATGCAGGTGCTCTAAGAGGGAAGATTGTTATTGTTGTTGCGGCTGTTGGTGGTGTTGTTCTTCTTGTTTTGATTATGGTAGTCTTGTCTTTGATGACGCGGCAACCAGATGATCAGATGGTTGCATCAGTAAAAAATATGGACGCGTCATTTGCAGCTTCGGACATTTATTTCCCTCCTGAAGAGGAGTTCACTTTCCAAGACTTAATTGAGGCTACAAATAATTTTCATGACAGTTATGTTGTTGGAAGAGGAGCTGTTGGGACGGTATACAAAGCGATCATGCAATCTGGGCGAAAGATTGCTATCAAGAAGCTGGCTTCTAACAGAGAGGGTAATAACATAGAAAAGAGTTTCCGAGCAGAGATTTCTACTCTGGGAAAGATTAGGCATCGTAACATTGTAAAACTGTATGGCTTTTGCTATCATCAGGGTTCTAATCTGCTTCTTTACGAGTACATAGACAAAGGTAGCTTGGGTGAATTGCTTCACGGTGGATCTTGTAGCTTGGATTGGCCTCAACGCTTTACGATAGCTCTTGGGGCAGCTGAAGGCCTTGCTTACTTACATCATGATTGCAGACCACAGATCATCCACCGCGATATAAAGTCCAATAATATATTGCTCGATGACAAGCTGGAAGCTCATGTTGGTGATTTTGGTCTTGCTAAAGTTTTTGACATGCCTCAGACTAAGTCCATGTCTGCAGTTGCCGGATCATATGGCTACATAGCTCCTGGTATGTACATTTCATTACTTTTTTCACAAGAACTTGTGTAGTATAGCTCGTCTACTGTCTGGAATAATGTCGAGAAACATATGGCCGACTAGATTGCTCTAACAAGGCTAATATATTTTGGCTAAGCAATGATTATATCTCTTCATGGAAAACCAGTGAATGTACACGAAAAGTTTCACCTATCGTTCCACCCAGAGCTGTTTACTGTTTGTTAGTATTCCTCGCACTTAGACAAGCAAGTCATACTAGTGTTTCCTTGGTGAAAGTTTTTGCTTCATTTGTTTGTATTCAACAACAACATACCCAATGAAATCTCACAAATTGGAGTCTGGAGAGAGTAGAGTATACGCAGACCTTACCCCAATGAAATCAAAGTTTGTTTATTTGATGAACTATTTGAAGAGAGTAAGGAGACATGCGTCCACTTTTTCTATTTGCTATCGAACCTTTGTTTAATCATTCTGCTTTTTCCATTGCAGAATATGCTTACACCATGAAGGTAACAGAAAAATGTGATATCTATAGTTATGGAGTTGTCCTGTTGGAGTTGCTAACTGGAAGAACACCGGTTCAGCCACTAGATCAAGGAGGTGATCTTGTTACTTGTGTGAGGCATTATATTCGAGACAACTCGTTGACACCAGGGATACTCGATGTCCGACTGGATTTGACAGATAAAACTACTGCTAGTCACATGCTTACAGTATTGAAAATTGCTTTAGTATGCACTTGTTTGTCCCCGACTGATCGTCCTTCAATGCGCGAAGTCGTGCTAATGTTGAAAGAGTCTAATGAGCAACAAGGTAACTTCATCTTGTCTCAAAGTTGATCTCCTTATGACAGAAACATAATAACATGTTGAATGTTTTGTTGTTGGGACTCTCCAAAAATGTCACAACACCGTGTCCGACCCTCAAAAAATGCACTACTTTTGGAGGATTCGATTGTAGCCTGTGACATTTATGAAGAGTTCGAGCAGATAGGTTAAATGTATAAAAAACGCAAAGTCTGAACAGCTTTCTAATGTTAGTTCTTGTATTGTATTCTACAGTTGAATAATAGAAATTACCATATGTTACTCAAAATGTAAATAATATTTCACTATGTAGAATGAGTTTAAATGTTGATAAACGTTACTCTGTCCGATCCTCCAAAATGCATAGCTCTTAAAGGATCTGACATACACCGATCGATATTTTTCTCAAAAATTCAAGCAACATAGGTAATTAGGCCTTCCTTTTTTTCCCTTTTGTCTCTTGACTATGTCAAAATACTCCAATATAATAAACTATAGTCAATTAAGGGTGGTTAGTTGAATTTCCTTCCCATCGCTGAAAAATAATTATGTGTGACATTGTTTGTAAATATTCTGCATACGTTACTAATTTAATTGATGAGGAATAGTGAAGACGTTTCTCAAAATTATCAAATATTGACAAGTCAGAATGAATTGGGTAAAAATATTTAATTCTATCATATTTAATACACATAAAAAATGGATCAATCGATAAATAATATAGATGTTCATATATCCACAACTTTAAGAACAATCAGCTGAGACATAAGCTAAAAGTCAAAATAAGTTAGACTGTCAAAAAATAAAAATATATATGTTATTTGTGTGTACATATAACATATTGATACCCTTTAATTTTTTCGTGAATTTATTTTTTTATATTTTGATACTTTTTAGGGAAGATTTTGATTCCGCTACTAATGATGAGTTGGATTAAATGATTACTCATTCTTAAACCATTTTACCAACCCTACTTAATTATACTATTGGTTCTTAAGATATTAGTTAATTAAGAGTACCTTTTTCTCCAATTATAAACTAGATGCCTATAACTCAATCTTTTTTTTTCTTCTTATAATTTTCTAAATTGATATAGGACAAGTCACAAGTGACATAAAACTAAAATAAAGTTTGTATATATTTTTATGGAATATGATAGCTGTTGACAGAAAGCATTTGCATGTTTTACTTATCAAGATCAATTAAAAAAAAAAAACTAAATTTGCTACTAATTGGGTGATGCACAAGTTCATAAACTTTTTGACTTTAACATACTTTGATAGGTAAAGTGCACAAGTTGGAACTTAAAAGTTTTGTCGAGAGACGAATTTAGTATTTAAATTTAATAAATTTAACCTTTGAAGTTCTTAATACTCAACTTATTATACTTCGAACATTGTAAGTAATTCAAACATGATAACTAGTAAAATTTTAATAAATTTTCATATCGGAAAATATTGAGTTCAGATGAATCTGTTGACCGAATAATGTTGCATATCCGGGCCACTAACCCTATGATTGAGTGTATATTAATCAATTAATTTCATTAATTAAATAAGCTTATCACTTAAAAAGAAAGCACTAGGAAAATTAATCAACTGGACTAATTAAATGGGTCAAGTTGCAAAGTAAAAGCTTTGGGAGTTTACACATTTTTTAGAGATAAATACAAAATTTGTTGTCTTTTTGTTGTCCTTTTTAGTTCAAGTGGTATGCATGACTACTTTATAACTAGCAATTTGATGAAAAAAATATGATATCATAATTTAGATAATTTTAATATAATAGTACTTCTTTTTACATATTTAGATTTATTTATTAAAAAAATCTGCTTTTTTAATTGAGTCCCACAAAGATTTGGCTTAAAAAAATTGTTAAAAACTAATTGTCACTTTAAAAACTAATAAAATATACTCTCGCATTTAAAAAATATGACCTAGTTGGATTTGGCACGAAATTAAAGAAAACGAAGAAGAGTTTTCAATTTTGTGTCTGTAAATTAAAATTATGCCAAATATATCAAAATATCATTTAATCTTATAGTCTTAAAAATGCCACGTGAAAAATTGAAATTAAATTTTGTCAAAAAAAGGATTAATCCTTTTTAAACAGACCAAATATATATATTATTTTTAAACAAAAAGAGTTGTAGTAATTTATTTTTTTCCATCCTGCTCTCACTACTCCAAGAAGGAATATAGTCGTTAATTACACAGTGGGAAAGAGATTTTTACTGAAAAACTAAGAACGTTACAATCAAAACAAGACTTTGCGGCTATTATTTAGCATTAATAATATAGTTATTATTTTATTATATTTAACAGCAATAAGAAATATGAATATTTATAATCAACATTACGTATAAACGTCGTTGAAGACTTATGTGACATTAAATATAAATAATGATATTAACTAAATTGCTGCTAAATGATTTTGAACAATAGATATTGTCACTAAAAGAAAATTTTGTGATCAATAAATGTTTCTATTATTTTAATGGAAACTTCCTAATGTTTTCATGTGAAATAACTACTAATTTTTTTTCTCACTAATTCAATTGAAATATCTATAAAAATAAATTAGTGTGTATTTTTCAGTGAAAAATTACAATTAAAATGATTTGTCGTGGCCAAGTCATTTTCAACAAAGTGATTTGTCGTGCAGTCACATAAAGTGAAGAATAATCATCAACTATCATAAAAAATATATATAATAAACATTAATTTTGACTTTAAATTAAATTTTATATATTCTTCTGATTAAAATTCAATTTCATTTCAAATCGAATTACGATAATAGATGGATACACTTGTACTAAACCATGCCTACACACTTTATTGCTTTTAAATTTTTGAAAATGACTAGAGCTACCACTAAAAAATGGTGCCAATTTTGAAAGATTTTTTGCCTCCCACAAATTATATGCAAGCAAGGAAAAGAAAGAGATGTTTCATTAAGAATGTTTTTCCTAACATCATGTCTAATTTCTTAAATGGGCAAACGCACTATCCTATGATTTTAATTATTTATTTTTTTAAAAAAAAGAATCTTTCCTTTTTTCTTTTTTATTTTTGGGCCAACATTTAATTTTATATAGCCGCATTTCAATCAACATGTCTTAATATAATTAACTATTTTACGAACTACACATAATTTATTTTTGAAAATGTGATCATTATGCCCATCCTACACTAAAAGTGCTTAAGAAAAAGTAAGTCTAAAATTAGTAACTAATGGTAGTGGAGAGCACAAGAGAGTTGTGTTGAGTTAATATATGTAAATTAATACTACATATATTAATTAATTAATGCAAACGATAAAGAAAAAAAATCAAATACATTACATAAGAGAATAATATACGTTTTAGGATAAAAGAAAAGAAGAAAAGTGTTCCTATAAATATGATATAATGATTCTTTAATACCATTAATATTCATTATACGTTTCTTCTTTTTCTTTGAAACTCATCTATTGAAATTCCTATGTAAGTTGGCTTTGTGAACATTAAAAAAAATATCAGCCAACAAAAGAAGAAATATAAAAACTTTCTCCTTTCTTCTTCTTAATATTTTCTGGGCAATTGGTTTTTGGGCAACCTCCAACTTTCAACCACGAGTGCACGTGTTTGAGAGTAACTGTGGAATCTTGGGGAGCAACCGGCTAGAGCGATTTGCACCGGAGCCGGGCCGAAATCGCTTTCAAGGCAGTGGCTTGCCACGATACAATATTTGTGATAAGTTATTTAATTCTAGTCTAATATCAATATTGTAGTATTTTTTCAACAAGTTGAAATCACATGCAATTTATTTTAGAAAATATATTCCCTCCGTGTCATTTTATGTGGCACCATTTGACTTGACATGATATTTTAAAAAAGGAAAACTTTTGAAACTTATGGTTTAAAATCATTCTTAGATATTTGTGTGACTGAGAATAATTTCATTAAGGGTAAAAAAGAAATTTTAAAGATAAATATTTTCAATTTGAGTAAGGTGACATTCTTTTTGGGACGGACCAAAAAGAAAAGAGTGTCACATAAAGTGAGATAGATAGAGTATTAATTATTCGTATTATTATTATTATTATTATTATTATTATTATTATTATTATTATTATTATTATTATTATTATTATCATCATCTTAACAAAGTAAAAATTCAGATATTCAACCAACTAGCTAGCATTCTAAAATACCTCAAGTAACAAGGATTGAACTATAGACGTGGGGTGGATCTATGTAGGTGGCAGGGAGTTTATCCGAACCCCCTCGACAAAAAATACACTATGTATAAAAGATAGATATTCTGTATTCTTGTGCATCTACTAATTTTGAACCACCTTAATCAAAGAGAAGAGATAGCTAGTGGTACTAGACTGCCCAACTCGAATCATAAATATTAACTCTGCACTCTAATTTACATAGTTATATTTTTATTTTTCAAATCTTATGAATAAAAATTTTGGATCCTCTACTAACAAATAAAATTTTTGTATTCATGTCCTAGAAACTAATTTTATGTATGGAAACAATTGATAATGTGTACTTTTACCAATCTATGTATAATGTGATTTTTCGACAAAAGAGTGTCCTGACCTTTGGACAAAAGTTGATTTGCCACTAGTATATACTCCTTTTGTTTCTTCTTATTTGTTACATTGTGCTTTTGGAGAATCAATTTAACTAATTTTCAAAGCTAAATTGGATTACATTAATTTGATAGTTTTAAAATACAAGTTTAAATATTCAAAATATAAATTGTAAATTTTTTTTATATCAATATAATAAAAAAAATCATCTTGAAATATTAATTAAAGTTCATATGATTTGACCCTAAAAAAAACTTTGACAAATTAAAAAAAATGCATTTTTTTCCATTTGTCATCTAAATATGTACTATACTTTTTATATGAAAACCATTTTTCAAGTAAATAACTGATGTTATATCAAATTAAATACACTCTTTATTATCATGATTAAAAAAAATTGACGTAAATAAAGTGCTTCTCAGGAGTTGAAAACATAAAGAGGACAAGGAACGAAAAAAAAAGGGATTAATTCTCATATATAAATAATGGAATATTAGTAAAGATTAAATATTATACAAACGACTAAGATAACTAACAAAGAAACATGGTAAGATTTTCAAATTAAAGTTTACTCTTCAAAGATTTCGCTTATCACAAAACTAGATATATAATTTGAAAAAAAGTACAATCTCTTACCTTCTTGACATGATGGACAAAAATTTAAAAGAAAAAACTAAGTCTTACAAAAACACATCTCATCACCAAGAAAAATCTTTTTGCCAATATAATTCATCATTGCTAAAATAAAAACCATCTTCTTTCACCAACCAAAAACAATGCTTTGTAGGATTGCACCTTTTGATATCTCTATTTCCATGAAAAGCTTGGAATTTCCTCCTTTTTTGATCCAATTTCATTGTACACAAATACATAGTGTTCTTCCAAAATTTCGTTTCGACACTCCAACTGAAATCATCGCGTTCTTGGAGGGCACGTCCCCCAATGTCACCGACATCATCACCGGACGAGCACCACACGATCAATGGGAGGGATGAGTTGTTAGTGAAGCCATTGATAATGTGGATATTGTAGATGTTGTTGCCAAAATAGTAGTTAGGATAAGGTGGTGGTTTTAAAGAAATGAAAGTAATGTAAGTAGCAAGGCCTAATATGAGGAGAAAAATGTTGTGTGCCTTCATGATTATGTTGTGGTGTTTTTATTTGGTGCTATCAACTATGCAGTTGTAGTAATATATATATAATGAATGGATATGAAAAAAATTGAAGTTGTAGTGGCTTTATATAGATAAAGTGGTGTACTATAAAAATCACACTTGTCACTTTGCGAAGGTGGAGCGAAGGCGGAGCGAAGATTAGGAGTTTGGGAAGTTTTAAAAAAGAGAAAAATATTATAAAATATATTTTTTTAATATAAATGTATCGTCTACGAAAAAGTTATTAAATTCGTCAGAATTCACGAACTCGACCTCACTTAACTTCGCTTATGCTTTTCAGACATTTAGGATATACTTACTCTTTCTGCGTATTTCTGCATATGATTTTGTGGTCAATAAAATAAATGTTAAAAATTTTAGGTACCTATGTTTGTGGAAGGTGAAAAATGATAGTTAATCGAGTTACACTCAAAAATATATATTAGATGACTTCTTTTTATGTATTTAAATTTTGATTGACAAAGTTAACTAACACCTGTATTTTTGAAAGGTCAAAGATAATATACCCTATGTAATTAATTAAATTATACATAAACTGACTCCAACATGTGCATCTTTTTTTAATAAAAAGTATTTGGAATTAGTTATACTAACAATCTTGATTTTTGAATTTTATTAAGAAACCCCTTTAAGAAAAGTAGAATATGCTATTACCACCTTATGTTTTTGTCACCTTATGCTATTATTTCCATTAGAAATAGATTTTTTGTTTAGCGATTATATTTATTGCCGTAAAAATATTAAGCATCAATTAAGTTAATGTCATTGCATTCAAGAGTCACTAAATTCTTTAGTGTCATTTATACAAAATTATCATTATAAATATTTATATTTATTATTATTATTATTAAATATAATATAATATAATAATAATTATATTATTGTTATTATTATAAATAATTATGATAAAAATCTTTTATTTATTGTAATGTTGGTCCAATTTGTATTTTGCTTTATGCAATTATGGTCGTTGCTTTCATGCTTCTATTCCTAGTTATGCATTATTGACAGGCTATAGATATATCAGATAAGAACCAAAAAATAAATGAAAAAAATAGAAAACGCCAAACCAATATAATATCCCAAATATTTATGTAAAAAAAAAAAAAAACTAGCACAGAATGTGTGATTAGACTTCTTGAGTGATTGTACTGTGCAAAAAAAAAAAAACATTTTACGCTAATTATGATCTATACAAAATTTTAAGTTCATGAATTTTACATGATAAAAAGTATTAAATTTTAAATAAATTTAATAACATTTGGTGATCAAGGACGAATCTAGAAAATAGCGATTGGGTATTGGCAAAAATCAAACATTATATATGTATATTGAACCTTATACATGAACGTAGCACATGTATACATTTTTATTTTTTAAACCTTCTTACGAAAAATTTTGAGTTCGTCATCGTTCACGACTATAACTTTAGTAGCTATTATCTATAGTTTGAAGGATACATGATCAACGACAGATCTATTATGTTAGAGGTGCAGAATCTTTGATTTAAATTTTTATATTTATATTAAATATTTAAAATTTAATAACTAACAAAAAAAAATTAATTTCAAACTTATAAATATTTTCTCAAAAATCTTGATTCTGCCTCTTGATAAATATGAATCATGGTCAATTGCTACAATAAAGTTTTCTTTTTTATCCTTAGGATCACATGGTTAGATTTCATGACTAGTGATGGAACATATATATACTGAAACCCCCACGTCTGTAAGACATAACAAGCATGCTGATCCTATAATATTGTTCAAAATTTTAATAATTGGTCATCATGATATTTATGAATTCTTTTTTTGGAATTATATAAATACAATATTACAATTGAACCAATGGGTTGAGTTTCGACACCTATATATTAATTTCACAACTTTAGTTTAATACCGCGAAAGATTCATTATTATGAAACTTACTAGAATTTGGACTTCAGATATATGTATCTAGTGTGTTCAGATATATGTATTTGAGATGCATAAGATCTAAATTATGTGTAATTTGCTCTAATTACACTGTGTTTAAGTGGATTTTCGTGTATCTGACTCTCTCGCTTGCCTCTTTTAGTATATTTAGTATTCTAGATATATGTATCTAGTGTGATGCACATGTATCTGAAATATATATATACACACACATACTATTTTGCTCGCCTTCCTCCTTCTCACTCGCCTCTTTCCTTCTCTCAACCTGCCTCTTTCCCTATGTTAGTGTATCTAATAGGAAAAATACATGTATGTAGATGTATCTAATATGAAATTTGTTATCAAATTTTTAGTTAGTGAGACAATATATAATTCTTTCAAAACATAGGAGTGTTTGTCTAGTTAGATAATTTTTCCTTAAATTAATAATAAATGCTTCCTACTAGATTTTTTTTCAAGGCTCGAACCAAAGCCCTCCAGAGGGATCACATATATCCCACTACAGTCATTTATGATATTTTATGCTATCACTAGACAATATTGATCGGTCTCGATCATAAATTAACTTTTCAAATTATGTTAAATCCAAAATATATATTATTGATCATGATATCAAAGTCAGATTTATCTCAGTTTTTATTGACTTTATGTTGAACTACCTACAAATTATATAATCTATGTTCCAATTGATAGGTCTGGGCATGCCTCATAAATTAGCTCACGATTTTTGTCATTTCAGGATAATAACGATGTCTCTTTATATAGTCTTGAATAATTCCTACTTGATTCAAGTCTTCTCGACTCCATTTTAATTAAATAGATGAATTAATAATCGATCTACATAGAAAAAGAAAGGATAATGTTATATGAAAGTAACCATTCATAATGATGAAGGAATTTCTATTATATATTTGTGAAATCATATTCTTCAATGACTTTAAGCTTTATCTCTATAGTAGTGCTGACCCTTAGAAATGATCATACACAACAAGTGGTGCAATATGATTTTTCAAGAGTAGCAAAAATATACATAAAAATAAAATAAAATTTAAGTTAAAGACTAAAATAAGACCTTGGATTAAGCAAAAGAGAAGGGTTACCAAAAAAATTAGAAGTGAAAACCAACTCTTTATTCAGTGTGGACTCAAAAAATAATAACATAGGGACGACAAATAGCTTAAATTTTAAAAGAAAAAAGAAAAAGAAAAAGAAAATGGTCCACCAATATTGAAAGCAATAAAAATGCCAATTAAGATAATGGATTATATTTATATTAGAGAGGACCATTTGTAACTGAAATAGAAATTTATAAATTGTATATATAATATGTATATTTTATATATATATATATATATATATATATATATATATATATATAACAATTATGATATATGTTAAAATATTATTTGATTAGATTAGGATAAATTATTAGAAACTAAACACCTATTTGCATGGGCAAAATCCACATTCCCAACCCCAAACTATGGTTTGTTCTTATCCTCTAATGTTATATATTATCCAAACATTTGTGAAGTGGATAACAATGAACATAATAAAATTAAAATACAATTATTATAACAAAAATTGGGAGGTGAAAAAATGATCTAGTCTGAGATTTTTAAGGAAAGACTTTAATTTCAAGCACTTATAAATGCTTGAACCTTTTTCTTTTTACCTAAATATATATCCCATCAAATGACTTTCCTTCTTTTCTAGAGATAATTAACCAAACAAAAAATATGTTTAATTAATTAAACTTTTTTGTTTTCTTGATTATCTCTCTTTTTGCTTTGCTTTAATTACTTTCCATATCTTAAATTTGAGATTTATGTTCTTAGTCGTAGTTCTATCATAGAAACTATCTATCTAAAATTATCCTAAGACAGATACCGATTATCATAGAAACTATCTACTAAAACTATCCTATCTAAAATTATCTTAAGACAGATACCGATTTATCATAGAAACTATCTACTGAAATTATCCTAAGACAGATACCGATCAAACTAAAGGTATTTAATTTCCACTACTTCTAATTTGATCACTTAAAAATGAGTATCCTAGTAGAAGGGGGGAAAATCCATGGCCAAGACCAATTCATGGTGCCTCAAACAAATGCATTTGGGCATAATTTTAGGGACTACAACAATGCACAAAGTGAGAGACAAAAAGGGGTTGAAAATTTTTACAAGACACAACATATAAATCAAACCTATGACTTTGTTAAGAAAATGAGACAAGATTATGCAAAATTGGACAAGGCAACAATGAGCATATGGGAATGTTGTGAATTACTAAATGATGTTGTTGATGATAGTGATCCTGATTTAGATGAACCACAAATCCAACATTTATTACAAAGTGCTGAGGCAATAAGAAAAGATTATCCTAATGAAGATTGGCTTCATTTAACAGCCTTAATTCATGACTTAGGTAAAATACTTATTTTACCTAAGTTTGGTAGTCTACCTCAATGGGCTGTTGTTGGTGACACTTTCCCTGTGGGGTGTGCATTTGATGAATCAAATATCCACCACAAATACTTCAAAGAAAATCAAGATTTTGACAACCCAAATTACAACACAAAAAATGGAATATATTCTGAATTTATTGGACTAGAAAATGTCATGATGTCATGGGGTCATGATGACTATATGTACATGGTTGCCAAAGAGAATGGCACAACATTACCATCTGCTGGACTTTTTATTATGAGGTATCATTCATTTTATCCATTGCATAAAAGTGGAGCTTATAAACATTTGATGAATCATGAAGATGAAGAAAATTTGAAGTGGCTTCATATTTTTAATAAATATGATTTGTATAGCAAAAGTAAAGTTCATGTTGATGTGCAAGAGGTTAAACCTTATTATATGTCTCTAATTCAAAAATATTTTCCAGCAAAGCTAAGGTGGTGAAAAGAAGGTGATATATAAAAGTTATGAACAAATTATTGTATTTACTATGGAAAATATAATTTGTGTATGTGGACTAAAGTTGTATAGTTTGTAATACTATATATTGAAGTAATTAATAATCATGATTGTGTAATTGTCTCCAATGTGGATGGAATGGGAAAATTAGTTACATATATGTAAATACCAATTCTTTTCCTAAGAGAAAGTATTATTAGTACATAATACATGATATATATTAATAAAATGATATACAATATTTAATAAATAACTTGTGGCTCATTTGAGACAGAGTCTACTAAAAACAGTCTCTCTATATATCTCTATGACAGAGTGATAAAATCTGCGTATATTTTTACCCTCTTCACACCTCACTGAGTATATAATACAACTTTTAATTTTTTTTTAATCTTCAACTTAAAACGCTTAGAATTGTACGACTACTGGAACACATGCATATATAATTAAAGAAGGTGACATATTTTAAGTGCTAACACGCATAAATAAAAAATTCCGAATTTGTACAAAAATATCTAAATAAAAATACTTTATTAATTATGTGTTCAATTGTTCACAGGCATTAGAAAAAGAGTTTCAAAAACATGATTAAACTTAAAGAACATGCATGCTAATAAAGTTTGCTTCATAGACTTCAAAATTAAACTAGAAATTAGAAGAAATTATTTCTTGGAAAAAAAAGTAGTTCTTCATACATTAGAAATTACAAGTCAAACCAACAAGCCCAATGATTTGGGAACATAAAACACAGCCTAAGCAAATTACTATTATATCCTTATTACACAATAACTTTAGGAGCAACAATAGATAACACAATAATCTAGGAATAATAGTACCAACACTTAAAAAACATCAAAATTAAATACTAGACATTTGAAACAAACATGCATGCAATAACAAAATAAATATTAACTAACACTATAGTAACACTTCAAGGAATAATAACTCCAACACCTTTATAACCACCAATTCCACCACCAACACCACCTAGGCCACCAATACCACCAACACCGCCAACGCCGCCAACGCCGCCAATACCTTTGAAGCCGGAACCACCAAGACCACCACCTGCTCCGCCAGTGCCGCCGGCGGCACCACCAAGAGTTGGCAATACCCCACCATAGCCACCAATTCCTGAACAACTACCTATGCCACCAAATGTTACAAAATTCTTCTTGTCATTAAGTCCTCCAATATTGTTTGGAGTTGGAGAATTAGTACTTGAAATTTTAGTGTTCAAATTTTTATCATTATGAGCAATTTGAACCTCATGAGGAATATTTCTTGCTGTGGCCTGGACTACTAGTACTAGTGCAAACATGAACATTATGTACCAACTTGCCATTTTTGTTCACTCAAAAAAAAAGCTTATGTTTCTCTCTATTTCTCTATCTCTTACAACACACACACAAACAAAAAAAAATTAGACTAAGATTGGTGAATTGTGATATGGAAGAAATTGTGACAAGAAGTCTATTTAAAGATAAATTGGAAGGACAATTGAGTAATTATAAGGAAATGACAATAAATATAGTACTTCTCCTCCCTCCTGTGAAAATATTTTAATCAGGGACAAATATATGTACAAATTTTGGATTAAGAAAATTTATAGTTATTCGACTAAATTTATTATATTATTTGTATAATTTTTAAAGAATATATTAAATATTAGTTAAAGAAATTCATCCTCAAATTCACAAGTTGATTCACTAGTCCAAAGATTCTTTTCTAACATGAAAGTTGGGGGTTCGATCTGGCTCTGATTTTATATATACTAAGTGACAAGTAATTCATGTTAAATGGTACAACATGAAAAAAGTATTATTATTTTTTATAATAAATAAAAATAAACATTTAATTTTAAATAAAAGTAAACAAAGGAAGTAAATAGTTGTTGGGAAAATAATAGTGAAACAAAGACTTTTAAAATTAAAACTATTAATTACTACAAGACAAATAATATACATGAATTGAGGATCTTAGAGAAAAAGAAGAGTGCAAAATTCAAATTTTATAAATTTAATATCTTATACTCTTTATTATAATTTTTGCTATTTTATGATGCACAAAGAAAATATTTAAAAAAATTATCTATATGTAAAATTTGAAATATTGATAAGGTTTATTTCGCAAAAAAGAAGCAATTTTTTGTTCTAATAAAAACAGAAATGAGTGAATTATTCAAGAACCAAAGTCTAATTGAATTACACTTGAGTAGATTGATAAATAAGGATTGCTTTTTAACATAATAGTACATATAATATATTATTAAATATTTAATATAATTTTACAAAATCTAACTCCATTTAAGTAGTCGATTCTAGCCAACTAAAAATTTTATGTTGAAAATACTGAATTATTATAGACTATAGTCAGAATTAGGTGAAGGATAGTGATAGATCATTAATGTTTTTTTTTTTTATAAATGTCAACTCATGAATAAAAAACAAATTCCATGTATTTATTGTGTTTATTAATTATTATCACGCAAATCAAGCTGGCCATGCAAGTTCATGCATGCTGTTTCTTCAACACTTGTAACAATTGTACATAAAGTAAGGAGTCTAGATGAATGACACTTGATCAATTAGTGTCATGCATTTTATCTATTTTACAATATGATAGTTATTTCCACTACACAATTTTCCAAGGAGAATATATATGTCCAAAATTCATACAGTAAAATTATTGTTAAAAGTCGAAATTTGTTGATTCGATTAATTTAAGTTATTCGTATAAAGCTTTGTTAAGAGAAAATATTTCCTATCATAAAATTTTTTAAAAGCTTGAATTTGAGATATTTGATCGATGTTGGTGGATGGATAGATTCTGATCATTCATCCCATGCATGTTCCATCTTCACTTGAGAGAAATATTGAAAATATATTTAAATTTGTTATGAATTATTATTTTTGTCTTTAAATTATTAATAGTATTAAAAATGTTCTTTCATTTGATTAAATAAATTTAACTACATCACATATATTATAACATGAATGAAATGTACTCTTAAATCTTTATCGAGTTAAGGGGTGTTTTTAACACTTGTAGCAGATTGGAGACGTATTTGTTGAGTGTGTTTTATGAACAAATAGGTCATTGACACAGAAAATGCATTCATTGAGTGCGTTTTATGAATAAATAGGTCATTAACACATAAAAGACATTCGTTAAGTGCGTTTTGTGAACAAATAGGTCATTAACACATAAAAAGTATTCCTTGAGCGGATTTTATGAGTAAATAGGTCATTAAAATATAAAACACATTTGTTGCGTGCAGCTTATGAATAAATAGGTCATTAACACATAAAATGCATTCCTTGAGTGTGTTTATGATTAAATAGGTCATTAACACGTAAAAACGCATTAATTGAATGTGTTTATGAATAAATAGGTCATTAACACATAAAATGCATTCATTGAGTGCGTTTATGAAGATATATATATATATATATATTTCTTGAAAATGAAAGTAGAACAATTGCAACCACAATGGTTGGTTTGGTGGTTCAGCACCCCACCCCTTAAGCAAAAGGTTGGGGGTTCGATCCCCAACTTTGATGAATGGGAAAAACTCTATGACCAATTCTCTACTGATTAATATGCGAATTGTGGAACGAAAAATTAATCTTATGACTGTCGACCGCGGAGATACTTGAGGGAAAAAAAAAAGTAGAACAATTGCTCGTAAATATTTGACATAAAACTTTGACTAGACTTATCAAATCAAAATGAATTAGTTGGAGGTACCTAGGGAACCTCAATTTGATGAAGCTACAATAATATATGTTGGGACCAAGATTAATGAAACAGGAAATTCAAGTCTTTTGCCAGTCTGATGAGTTGATTTACAAGTAGATAAATGCAATTTCAGTGATACATAAATTTGATAATTAAGAATTGTTCGGATGGTAAATATTTTCAATTTTTAGTTCTCGCGAGTTTTATGAAATTAAGCAAAAAATAAAATTACTTAAGAAAATAAATAAAACTAATGAATCGAAGATCAATATGCTAACGTCTAGTTTGGATGGTTGTTACTTGTCGTATTGTTAGTTTAAATATAATGTTTATTGTAATTGTTATTTAAATTTCAGTGTATCGTATTGTTTAAATTCATTGTTAGGTAATGATGAAAAGATTCATTTTGTGTGACAACCAATTTGGTGTGATCGTGTCATTATCTTACTATTTTCTTCTTATTTTGATTTTATTTATCATTTGATAATTATATTTTATCATTTACTCTATCTTTTTATAGTAGCTTTACCACATATATTATAATTTCTTTTAGATTTATCATTGAAATTATGAATACGTGATATTATGTAACAACAGAGAATGATACAATCTATTTAAACATTATATTCATTAAAACAATACAATACAATATAATATAATACGATATATTATGAAATAATATGAAACAAGCCATCCAAACAAATAAGTATCAATTAAATGACTCAATGATTATCTCAAAATTATTTAATTACACGTTTTGTTCATACTTTTGAGGTCCAAATAAATTGAAGGTGATTGGTAACAAAATAATTTTTTTAAAACATATATGTTTCTTCAAATTATAACCAACATGATTAGTTATTAACCATAGAAAATTTTTCTTCATTATTATAGCAATAAAAACCTCAAAAAGAGACATGTGGATACATGATTTGCTTTCACACTTTCAATTTTATACAACTACTAGCAATAATATAGGAAAGAAAACAAAAACAAAACAAGTGAAAACTTTTAATGAAAGAGTATTATATCAAAGAGAATAAATAGTAAATCAAGAAGAAAAAAGAAAAGAAATTAAAAAATGGCTTATGCAAAAGTTATAGCCACCATGTCCAATTGTATTTCTACTAGATTCATGATAATGCCAGCAGGAAGTGTATGGATTTATAGAGACTTTGTTAGTGCCACAAGACCTTCTCAAAAAGTGAGTTTTAATTTGTTTATTTTAATTTTAGAAATGTTCGAGTCAGTTTGTGCATATTTAAATTAATTTTATATATAATATATTGAATTATTTTGTTCATTAAAATTTGGACATATAAGAAAATTGTCAGTCTTTGTATATATATATATACCTTCATTGGAATTTGAATCCAAAACACGCTTGTTTGTTTTTTCCTTGAATATTGATCTTATTAATGGATTTTATTTTATTTTCATCTAGTGTTCAATACTCCTAATACTCCTATTTGAGCTCAATTAATTTGAATTTTTGCTAAATATAGGACTCGTTTGAGGACAAGACTCCTGATACTCCTAGTATTTGTATATTTATATCTCTATTGGAATTTGAATCAGAGACATGCTTGTTTGTTTTTTTCTTGAATATTAGTCATATTGATGATTTTTTTTATTTTCATCCAATATTTGATACTCTTTATACTCCTATTAGAGCTCAACTAATTTGAATTTTTGTCAGATATATGACTCACTCAAAGACAACGCTCTTGATACTCCTAGTATATATATATATATTGGACTTTGAACCTGAGACACACTTTGGTTTTTTTTCCTTGAATATTGGTCACATTTGATGGATTTGTTTTGAAATTTTCCTCCAGCATTCGATGCTCCTGATATATTAGAGCTCAACTAATTTGAAATTTTGAGATATAGAACCCGCTCGAGGACAACACTCTCTATCAAAGATCTTCATCATACCTAAAATACAAAACTGAACCTCTAATTAATGGAGCACCAACCCCATTCACTGTATCATCGTATCGATGGATTTAGTTCATTAATTGCCTCAAAAATCATGTTTTGTTTCTACATATGAAATATTTATGTGACAAAAAATAATAATAATGTGACTATTTTGTTGTTTTTTTTTAAAATTAAAAAAAATGTAGATTGATAAAGAGACTTGCCAAAAGATAAAAGAAGCAGCAGAAGCAGTAAAAGAGGGAGCTAAAGAAGTTAAAAGTGTAGGTGAATTTGTCAAAAAAACTGTTTCTGATAGTGCTGGAAATGTAAGTCTTTTTTCACCTATTATTTCTTCTCCATGTATTAAAAATAAATCGCTACGAAATTTATCGATAATTCCTTCATTTCATACACATCTCGATAAAAGTCAGAATAAAAATTATGTTATCGCTAAATAACACGTATAGCTAAAAGAATCGTTAATCGCTTGATACCATATCTATCTCGATGAAAATCAGAATGAAACCTATGTTTTCGCTAAATAGCACGTATAGCTAACATTACTTTCTTTTTTATAATTCGTCAATAACATACTCAAGGAACATATGGATTTATTATTTAGCGATAAAAGTTGTTCTCCTTAAAATTCTTATGTTATTTTTCAACTATTTTTATATTTTAATAAATAATTTAAGGTTAATTATTTCATTAATGTTATGTTGATTAATTAGGTGATCTCAGAGGTGGCAAAGGCAGCACTAGAAGAGGCAACTGAAAATGAAGAAAAAGGTGCATGGGATAAAGTCAAAGACACTGCAAATGACATCAAGAATAAAGTTGTTGGCAAGTGATTAATTTAATTAATTTCATAAATTAATTAATTAGCCTTAATTGCATCAAGTTTTAAGTTTTATATATAGTTAATGTAAGCATTTATCACAAAGTGTAATTTAATTAATTGTAACAAGTTATCGCCTGATTTATTTCATAATTTATACGGAGAATTACATGTTGTGATGTTCAACTATAAAAATTTGTCATGGCTAATATATTTTATTTTTAGTTGTGATCATTTACTTCTTAAGTTTTTCATATCTAGTGAGATATGTTTGATAAGAAATGTCACTTGATTGGAACTCGATTAAACAGTAGTAAAGTTCAATTAAGCTCAGCTCGACTCAGTATTGTAAATTTTTTTTTTGATAAGACTCGACTCAGATCTTGGTCCGATAATGAAATAGCCTAAATCGAAATCGAACTCAATCAGTCTTAGCTCAACCCTCAAGTGTATGTATAGAGTGAAGTGATTGTTAGTTTGCTTCTATTTATCGAGATGTAATCCAAACAAATTCAGAAAAATAAATTGATTTTTTTCTAAAAATTTTTTTCATATTCAATTTTGTATTGGTCAAGTATCATTAGCAAATGGGCTTTGGGATAGATAAGTTCAGAATCATCAAGATCAGGCCCATGGATTAGTTTTCCTTGTCCAAGCCCAAGTACTATATTACTACCTTCAATTCTTTGATCTCTTGCGATTTATATTGATTTACAAATAATTTACTATGAGTAATATTATAAAATCATAGTTTAAGAAATTAAGAAAATTATTAATAAAAATGATACAATAAAAATAAATAGTTAAAGTAGACACGTCAATCGACAACTGACTGCTTAAGCAAACATGTCAATCGGCAAAGACATACTTAGCTACCTGCTAGCTTATCCACACTTATATATATGTAATAGAAATAATAATTATCATAAAATTTCAAATTTCATCAATAAAATCATCATTCTCATAGAGCTTCTTGCACTTATAAAATTTGAAATTCTATCACATAGTTATTTTAAGCAAAACCAAGACAAAAAATGGTTATTAATGAAAGGGACTATGTGATTATATATGTTGCTAGCAAAATAAGAAAAAAAATTTGAAGGGTCAGAAACATTGTACTATTTCATATTGTCTCAAAGTAGTAAACCAAAAAAAGAATAAAATAAACAAAAGATTCACCAACCTTAAATATGCTAATAAATGTCACAATTTCCTATGACAAAAGGGCCAAATACATTATTTTTATTTTCTTAAATTATTTTTCGTGATTCTTAAAAATAATTATTTCAAAAATTAAAGATATTTTAATTATTTTATTTTAGCACTAATAATTATTGTGAAAAATTATAAATATTTCAATTAAGAAAGATGTCACATAAATATAGTAAATATTTAATATAAAAATATACCTTAGTATATATAAATAACGGTAAACTATACGAAATCTCTCCTAATTAATATATATTTTTAAAAGATATATAAAAGAAAATTTTAATAGATAAATTAAGACGAAAGAAATATTTTTTATACAAAATATTTTTCAAACTTTATCTTTTCTGTGGTACAAAAAATACTTGACTGATCTTGATGGAACAACAAATGCAATTAAACCTCATGAATTTCATGATAATGTCGATCGACCTTACAAAGTTATAAATATGTTCAATTTTACAATAAACCTGCAAATGAAACTCATAAAAATTCAAGAAAATTGTAGGAATAATCATCTATACAAATACATCAAATCTACTTAAAACAATATACATGCCTCGCTGCAAAATTGATAACATAATTACAAACCAAAAATTTAAAAAAATATATTTAAAATTATTCATAAAATTTTATTTATTATGTTGCCTATTCTTCTTTCTTTATTTTATTATAAATTAAAATCAAATCAAATTTTATTAACAACAATAACATACTCAGTAGAATCCCACTACAAATAGGTTCTGAAGAAGATAAAACGGACACAGAACTTACCTCTATATTGTATAGATAGAGAAATTATTTTCAAAATACCCGTCTCGGAAATATCTGGTATTAATTCATAAAAATTTAAAACCAAACCCTAAAATTTTGGATTTGATTTGCTTTTTGATTTAATCCATTTTTAATCAAACCATGAACATCCATACATCCGAGCGTTAAGGAATGGATATCTAGTGAGATATGTTTGATAAGAAATGTCACTTGATTGGAACTCGATTAAACAGTAGTAAAGTTCAATTAAGCTCTATATGATAATTTTTGCGTATAAGCTGACTGGAACACGACGTTTATAATTTTTTATTATTAAAGTGCATCACATCACATGAGATGTCACTGCTTAGATCAATAGTAGTTCACTGTCAGTCCTTATAAGTTATGCCAAGTGGTAACAGCTAATCTATACACCAAACACTTCAACATCATCCCAAATTCCTCCTAAAAAATCAATCTTTTTTTCCCTCTTCTTGATTCTTCATCTTCAAAAAATGCAAATGCAGTACAAGAATCTAGGCAGATCAGGCCTAAAAGTATCCCAGCTTTCCTATGGAGCATGGGTTACCTTTGGAAATCAACTTGATGTCAAAGAAGCAAAGACCCTTTTACAATGTTGTCGTGACCATGGTGTCAATTTCTTTGATAATGCTGAGGTTTATGCCAATGGGAGAGCAGAAGAAATCATGGGTCAAGCGATTCGTGAACTGGGGTGGAAAAGATAAGATATTGTTGTGTCTACCAAGATTTTCTGGGGTGGTTCTGGTCCTAATGATAAAGGGCTTTCAAGAAAACATATAATTGAAGGAACAAAAGCTTCATTGAAGAGACTTGATATGGATTATGTAGATTTGATCTATTGTCATAGGCCTGATACAAGTACACCTATTGAAGAAACTGTCAGGGCTATGAACTATGTGATTGATAAAGGGTGGGCTTTTTATTGGGGTACTAGTGAATGGTCAGCTCAGCAGATCACTGAAGCTTGGGGGGTTGCTCAAAGATTGGATCTTGTTGGCCCCATTGTTGAGCAGCCTGAGTACAACTTGTTGTCTAGGCACAAGGTAATTTTTTGGACTCTTGTTCTTGGATTTAGATTGTTTCTACTTTATAATGTTATGGTTTGTTGTTGTTTATCTTTTATTATTATGATATGAAATGAGCTTAAATATATGAAACCTAACTTGTTTAGGGCTGAGGCATAATTTGTTGTTGTTGTGTTTTAGTATGATGATGTTATGAAATGAGCTTAAATGAAGAGATGGGGTTCATATAGTCATTATGGTTTGTTGTATATCTTTTTGTATTGATGATGATATAAAGTAAGATCAAAGGAAGAAGCGGGATTCATAGAGTTGATCTCGACTTATTTGGGGCTGAGGCATAGTTGTTGTATTATGGTTTTTTGTTGTTTATTGTTTTAGTATTGGTGATGATATTAAATGAGCTTCAATGAAGAAATGGGATTCATACAACTGATCCTAACTTGTTTGGAACTGAGACATCATTATTGTTGTATTATGCTTTGTTGTTGACTTGTAATGATTTCTTTCACAAATTCCTGTTGGGATAAAAGAGAGAGAATTCTTGGTCGTCTGCTTGTTTATGAAATGATGCAGAGGTGCACCCTTAGTTGAATGGTTAATTCTGAAGCAGCAGAGCCTATTACTTTCAACTTTTAAGTTCTTTTCAGCATGAGTTTACTATATGTGTACATTTAAAGGTTTATTTCGAATTGAAAGTAATAGGCTCAGCTGCTTTGACTGATCACAGGGCGCCCTGAATCTGTCTCTGGTTACTCCCTTTGCACTTGCTAGGGATTTAGATAGTTTCTACCATATGTTATGATTTGTTGTTGACTGTTAATAAAAGAGAGAATCTTGCAAGTCTGGTTGTTTATGAAATGATGTAGGTGTGCAACCTTTGTTGATTGGTTATGAAATGTTTATCCTTTATAGGAGATCATTTCCTTCTTCAAATGAATATGCGCCATGGAGTTTTCTTAGAGATTATATCTCACATCAGCATGAGATTCTGAGACCCTGCATTTTAGAGAACCTTAACTTTATCTTTATGGATAAATTATTGAGTATTGGAACAAAGCACGGCCAACCGAGCAGAATGGATATAGGAAATTCTAGTTTGGGTCCTTTAGGATTTCACATAGGTATAAATTTGTGTAGACTTATGACTGAAACTTTGTAATGTGCTGTATGAAATCTTAAAATGATCTCTAGAAGTAGGTCAGACCTTAACTGCTTCATATGTTTTTGCATCTGTTTATGATATCCTTCAGGGTTCAAAACAAGATAAAAATTGTGCACTGTTTTTTCTTTTTTCTTGTTATCACATGACAAAGGTGTACTATACCTTTTATTTTTGTGGGTAGGACCTGCCTCTCCTTTTTCCATGGCACGTAAATGATTTATTGGTCATAGGTGGTAATGTAATGGATCTTTCTAAAAAAATCTCTGTGAGAATCTTTAGGAGTTGTCTTGCGTTCTTGTTGTAGTCAAACCTTTGAATCACCACACTTGTTGTTTAATGTAAAAACAATTTGTCAACAGTTCCCATTGTAGTACCTAAGTGCATTGTGCTGGTTTTGAGAACCGAAGCTTGGCTAGATCCCCTAGTTGAGCAAATGCTGTGACAGTATCTGATCCAGTACATATTAGAAATCAATGTCAAATAGCCAGACAAGTGAAATGAAAAAAATGGATGGAGTGGGCTGATGACGATAATGGGTTGATATGGTGTTTGAGGTAAAACAAGAAATATTTCCTGACATCCCCTAGGTCTCTCTACGGTTAAACCTTTCAGTGCAAAACTGCATTCTTTTATAGCTGTACAAGTTACTGTTGTGACAACTTCAGTGGAGGATTTTCAAGGTGTTGCAAGTGTAGTGTTGCTATTTGTATGTAGCCAAAATCCATTGTCTTTCATCAAGCATGTTAACTGTAGAAATTTCTGTGAAGGTGTTCAGTCTTGAGTATGCTGTAGGACAGTAGGAGGTCCATTGTTTCTTCTTCCTCAGGATCTTTTGTTGATTTAGGCTGTTCCCATTGATTGATTCAACATGGCTGACGCTAGATATTGGCTGATTGCCATCTCTTTATGCCGACATGAATTCATTACCTGAACTTGTCAGATTTTAGTGCATTTGGCCTCCGCTTGTAGCTTCAATGTTCTTTTCTACAATTTTGCAGTAGCTTTACAAAAATGTCATTATATCTATGTTTGCAACTTGTCATGTGTTTTTTCTCTAACAATACATGGATCTCGATGAATTGTTGCAGGTTGAATCTGAGTACCTCCCTTTGTACAGCAACTATGGAATTGGTCTTACAACATGGAGTCCTCTCGCTTCAGGCGTTCTGACTGGAAAATATGCCCCAGGGAACATTCCACCAGACAGTCGATTTGCACTGGAAAATTACAAGGTAGAACCATCAAAGTTTACAAGAAAATTCTGTTTGTTGGAAACTGTATTTGTCACTCCTATTGTCTTTTAAGTTAATGCTCTTCTTATATTTACTTGTGATCTCTTTAAAATTCCTAGCTCACAAAATTGGTAATGTTACAGCTTCCTAAATAGTTATATTGCAAATTCCTTTGAGCAGCTCATTTAGTAGTCTGCTGGTAAAAGTTCTCCATACTTAAGATCATTCAGTGATCCTTCAAGCAATTAGTTCTTGTGATTTTTTTACCAGTATCGTCGTTCATTGAAAATGGATGGTTTATTTGTGCCAAAAGGAATTTTTCCCTTCCCCTGGACAAGCAAAGATAGTTTTTACTTCTTAGTGTTTGTGAGCAGATGTCCTAGACCCTTTCTTTCTCAAAATAATTCCATTCTAGAACATCCAAAGGTCCAATAGTCAAAAGTGAAACTTTTCCGAGTAAAGTAAGATCAGATATATGTATGTGTGGGCATTACAAACTTCATGTATTAATGTGTATGCATTGGCATACTTTGTTATTCTGTAAACCTTTTCTTTGTCGATTGTCACTCTTTTTTAATCTTACTCCTATTAAAGAAACTTGATATTATGCATTGCAGAATCTGGCCAGCAGATCTTTGGTGGATGATGTGTTGAGGAAAGTAAATGGATTGAAACCAATAGCTGAGGAACTCGGTGTACCTCTGTCTCAATTGGCAATTGCCTGGTGTGCTGCAAATCCTAATGTCTCATCCGTTATTACTGGTGCCACCAAAGAGTATCAGGTCTGTTAGTTTTTCCCTTATTCTCTTCATGAGCTTCCCGTTTCAGGGGGTGATTCTTCTCTTCAGTCGTAGCGCTCATTTCAATAACTGATACTAAGTTGCTCTGACTCGGTTATGGTTGTCTGATATGGGTACGCATCTAGAGGTTGGATCATCTATGATCTAAATTTTAAGATTCGGCTAAAAAGAGTTATAAAACCTAAATTGTGAGATATTATATGGAAACCTATGTTGCTCGGACTCCTCAAAAGTGTAAGGGGGTGCATGTCAAATTCTCCAAAAGTAGTGTATTTTTGGAGAATCCAACACGGATGTGGCATTGAAAATGAAGAGTCCGAGCAACTTAAGTGAAAACTTGAGGAGTTAATATTGATCAAGTGGAGAATCCTGGAAGGATAGAAAAGGAAAGGGAGTGCAATAGATATTCATATATACTAGATATTGCATTTTCTTCACTTTCATGTTTGTTTTTGTTTTGATCACATCAATCATTGAATCTGTCCGAAATTTCTCCCTTGAATTTGGTCAAAATATCCAAACCCAGTCGACCATATCGGGTACAGATCCCACACCCATGTCGCCGCGCCATTGGTGCAGCACTAAAAGTGAAGAGTCCGAACAACTTAGAATTGATATCAATCTCTATCAGTTCTGTCTGTATTATTTGTGTTTTTAAAGCATGCGTTCGTGGAGTATTTAATAGTCTACCATGTATTACATTTATATCAGTTTCCAACTAGTAGTTGCTAATTCTTTTTAGATAAACATGTTGGATTTTTAATACCTTTTTGAGCCTACTTTTATAGAGAAACTACAAAATAAGTACTCATTTTGATTTATTTTTACTTTGAATTTCTTTTGATTTAACTTATTTTTATCGCCATATGGGCAAAAAAAGAGATCACAGCAATCTTTTGCATTGTTCTCTTCTAATATTTTGATTGAGCTGAATCTTAAACTTTTTGTATTTCATTACTATGACTATGTTCGACTAGGCACAAAGTTTAAGAAATAAATAGAAGACTTTAGGCACATACCATAAGTTCCATTAGAACTTGTGATGTTAAACATGACACATCATTTCTATAGCTATAAAAGCATGCCATTACGAGCAAAATACTAAAATGGAAAGCTTAAAGTTAATCTTGAAAGGAAAGAGTACGGTATAAAAATGAAACAGAAAGTAATACTATTAGTTTATGTTGCTTGGACTCTTCAAAAATACCCCTAGGTGTATGGTAGATCCTTTAAAAGTGCAATACATATGGTGCAGCGTCAACATTTTTGAGGGTCCGAGCAAATTACATGGCTTATCTCATGTTTGATCTACATTGATGCAGATTCAAGAAAACATGAAAGCTATCAATGTGATTCCAATGTTAACTCCTGCTGTGATGGAAAAGATTGAAGCTGTTGTTCAAAGCAAACCAAAGCGCCAAGATTCATATAGGTAGACAAATTTTGAAGATCCATTAGTAGTTCCAAAGAGCAGTGTTATTCAGACACAGTGTTATCTTGATTATGTATTTGCACTCCCTTTTGCTTGTCATTCAGACACAGTATTATCTTGATTATGAAGACACTATCAGAGTTGGTGTTGTTTCTGAACCAAACCTTTAATGATGATGAATTTTCTACTTTTCTTTTGGTGGATGGATGATGATATATTAGCTTTTGGAGTTGCAATAAATGTTGTCCTGAGTTTTGGTCTCTGCTTGTGTGAGTAGTTACTTTTATTTTCTATCAACTGATATAACCTAATATATAGTCACATTCAAACTTGGTTACAACTTGCTATTAGTGAGTTAACACTTCTTTGAGTCTACATATTTAGACGCTTCAATTTGTTTTCTTGTTTCTATTTAACACTCCAACTTATAAAATGATCATCAAGACATCTGAACAAGCCCGCTAAGAGTTCAAATATGTGTGGTGGTGTCGGACGGTGCCTGAGAGCATTTTTATGGGCTTTGGAAAAGAAATCAGTGGATGGTGCCTGAGAGCATTTTATGGGCTTTGAAAAAGAAATCAGGCAATTTTGTCAATTTTTCGTGGGTGTTAGCCCGTTGATTCTGGGGGTGCTGAGGCTACGGGCTCATATTTCTCAGAAAGTTCTATGTACCTGTGCTAACGAGCCCGCTAAGAGTTTCAATAGACTTGGTGGCGTTGGACAGCGCATGAGAGCATTTTATGGGCTTCGAAATAGGAATCAGGCGATTTTATTAATTTTTTATGGGTAGCTTCCCGTTTCAGGGGGTGATTCTTCTCTT